>JAFLJL010001494.1:0-23541 GCA_018398815.1 Conus ventricosus | reverse complement strand
AGTCCCCCCCCCCCCCCCCCCCACACACCCACCCCCACCCCACACCACACACATACACACCCACACACACCACACAACCACACACACACACACACACCCACACACACACACCAACCACACACACAACTAGCCATTGTTTTCCCTGTTGTCGAAAACCCGGCAAAAAGACTCCAGGGATCATCTGAAAGCCGAATATTTGAACCCCATGGACAAATCCACAGCTTGGGATGAGAAATTACGTGTGTGCCGGAGAAGGGAGAAATGCCCTTTAGCTCCCCGGGGTCTAAACCATTTGCCCGGGGCCCGACTCTAAAAAGCGCATTTCTCGTTCTTGCAAGTAACATTTTCAAAAACCAAAAAAAAACGATTTTTAAAAACAAACATACTGGTAGGATTATCCGTTTTAAATCTATTTTACTAAACTTTTCAGTTTTCAGTTTTTGTTAATCCTGTGTTTTTTCTTGTCATTCTCAATAAATCTTTTTCAGCAAAATTTCCAAATGCGCCCTTGTCTTTCTGTGAAATAAAATACAGTTTTTAAACTGTTTTTAAAAAGTTTTTTAAAAAACGGATTATATTTTTGACATAAAACCCACACTTATCCCGCATGTCTTCCCAAAAGCCAGTTTTGACAAAGCGTTTTTTTTTTTTACTATGTCTTTTTTCTGCCGAACGTCATCTATAATAAATAGTGTTTGCTTTCCCTTAAAAAATTTATAAAAGTTTCTAAACACTCACTTAGCTTATTGCTAGGATCAACTAAATATATGCCATCATCTGTCCATAGAACCTTCTATCATAATATCTTTGTTAAATTCAAGCGTTGACAGAAAATTACAATATGAGCAAATTATAACGATAAACTTTTGTAATGGTTGGGCAAAAATTGTTTTCCCCCCAACCATTTGCCCCCCAAAAAAATGAAAAATAGGGGGTTTTGTAAAAGTTTTTTGCTCCATATTTTTAAACAGAATTTTCTAATCCATTATTGTTTTTAATACTCTCTGTCAAAACTTTTTTCAGTTAATAAAAAATCCTATAAGGGCTAAAAAGTGTAAGTTAATCCAATTCGTTCTGTAAGATTGTTTCTTTTAGATAATATTTTTTTGTTTGGTTTTTGTTTGACCTTAAATCCCCGCCCCTTTTGGGAAAAATGAGACGGTAAATTTTGTTTTCAACGTCTAAGTTTTGCCCCGCTAATTAGAATTCCTTTTTGAAGGGGCACCAACCCACAACCCAAACCCTCCCCCTTATTTTAAACAGAAATTTCAAATATCATTGTAACGATCCCTAATTTTTTGCGGAATGAACTGTAATTTTGTAGAACATCCTTTAAAACCGTTTCTCCTTTTTGGGGGGAAGTACTTTTTGCCCCTACGGCGTTATTTCAATCTCTTTCCGACTTTGATCTGGGATAAACTTACATGAAAGGGCCCGGTTGAAGTTTTCTGAAATTTTTTTACGCCAAAAAATGTAAAAGGCTTAAATTCAATTTTATTTCCCCCTAAATATGGTTCCAAATGCCATTTTAGGTCAGGTTTTCGAACTATTTTTTATTTATACTGACCAACATTATTTTTCTAGATTGCGAGCTGTTTTGTTTAGGGAAAATTTTATGCGCCCAAACCCCTTTTCGTTTATAATCACCCTCTTTTGTGTACCAAAACCTACAAAGCGCCATTACCATTTTTGTTCAAAGTCCACAACGCTCAAGGTCTTTTATTCAAGGTTTTACACCTTACGGGGCTAATGAACCCGGGTTCTTCTGCCCCCGCGAATTTTTTTAGTACAACTTATTTTATTTCCAAAACAAGTGCAGGTTATCACATTTTACGACTTTCCCTGTTTTGTCTTTGATTTTTATATTAAATGATCCGACCCTCCCACAAACTAATCTTTTAAACTGTAAATTAGGGAATTGTATAAATTTCATAATCGCAATATGCAGCTTTCCCTGATGGAAGAGCTCTTTAAAACAGTTGAGGGCCCTCCATCATATAAGTTTTCATTAGTGCTCAACTCATCCAAATGAACATAGAGTAATGAATGTAATGCAAGATTGAGCGGACTTTCTCCCTCATAAGTAGTTTTGTTTGGTGTAACACTAAAAATATGAAAGGGTTGATTGTTAGTTGCAAAGCCTAACATTTTAGCTAGCTCTTTACTAAAAGAGTAACTTACTTCTTCTTTTCGGGTTTGAATGCTAACATTGTTGTCAAATTTGCATTCTTAAGTTTGAGAGTAATGTTAAAGTTACTCATTTCTTCTTTTAGTGAGCAAAAACCCGTAATAACCGTCAGGTATGGTTAACTGGCTAACTAAGTTTCCTCTTATGCCATATTTTTGAATCTTATTATTCTTCTTGGATTTAATAATATTAAACCATACGACTTTGTAAAAAATTTCATGAAGCGCAACCATTCTACTTCCGCAATCGTTATCAACAGCATGTTCTAAAAACGAAGGACTGTCTTGGGTTGTTATTGTTACAAACATTTTTAAACAAAATAAAAATGAGTGCGTTTAAATATACTGATGCAAAATATTCTGTTGGGCCGCACTACCATCTTAAAAATATAACAACTGATACTCTTGTCATTTCTGTGACCCAGACTGTCGCTTTTCATAAAAAGGTGAGTACTCCATTAGCCAAATATCTTAACCCTCCTATTAAAAAAGACTACATCGCAAAAGTGTGGTTTAGTCATCCGATGCAGTTTTATCAAAACCCAGTTAAACTTTGCTGTGTTTTGGCATCAACTGGGTGTGGAGTATCGTATGCTGATCATTTAAATCATCCAGATCCTTTGGTGAGGTCAGTGTACAGATTTCATTTCTATTACACCTTCAGACGTATTTTGACTGAACTGCAAGCACCATTGCCAAATGACAAAACGTTTAATCCATTCAGCAAACGAATAGACATGAAGGCTTTTGAAAGGATCTGTAACGAATTCAATATTAATGTTTTAAAACAGACTTTAGACAAAGTCGGGTCTTAATCATGGCCTAGGCACCCCTTATTTTTGGGGCGTGCACAGAAAGTATAAAATATGACTGGAATCCTCCTTACACATCTTTCTCTTCAGGCACAGGCGTTCACCTTGGGTCCATAGAGCAAGAGCATAAAACAGCATGGACAACATTTATCTTAGACACTTCTAATGGCCTAACTAGAGCGGGAATAGGAACGAATAAACGACTCTGTTCGTACTTATGTTTGGTGTTTGCTAGGTTTTGCAAGCACAAACGAGATCGAGCATAACTGATCCTTCTACTGGCTTTGACGCACAAAAACAATACTTAGCAAATTTAGAGGACGCCATTAATTCTGCAGTTGATGTATCTTCAAGTATTAAAAGGTAACAAAATGTTTTACAATACGCAAGATCGAAAGTAGACTTTGCTGTTGGCACTGGTTTATACATGCTGCCTTCTGACCTCAGACTCCAGGTAGGAACAATAATAAACTACAACAATAAAATCATTAAGGCAGGCAATGAACAGAAGGTCGGAAAAAACGAAATAAATCTGAGCCAGTAATATTACAAACAATAAAAAAACACCCAAGATTAAGTCATCCAATCCCCAAGGTCCAAACCCCAAAGACCGTTGAAGACCGCAAAAAAAGTAAATGACCAGAATATGAAAAGATAGCGCTTGTTGTTGGATTAACTGGCCTAGGATTACTTGGTCTTTATCTTACTAAATATTAACCCAACTATTAAGAGAACTAATGCCCATAAGTGCTCGGCCATAAAGCCAACTACTTTGCTTGCAGTAGACAAAAGCCAGCTAATAACACTCCCTAATATACCTGGTAAAGAGTCTATAGCTTTACCGGCTAATTTTTTTTAATAAACTCGCAAGATGATCAAGCTGTTTTTTTACCCATGATTTATCAGGTGGAGGCGATGGCGGGGAGGCACTGAACTTTGACCACCACCGCCTGTAATAGCCATCACCAGTGTACTTATTGCAAATCCTAAGGCTGTTATAACGCTCGCTAATGTACTCCCTGCTCTCTAAACAGTGTTCGTATTCTTTCTGCTAGTGTCGTGTCTTCATATAAAATTTTTTCGATAGTTTCTCTTATTCTATTCACTTGAGTTCGTAATTGGTCTCGGTTAGTAGTCAGCGCTTCTAGTCTTGCTGATCTTTGTATTTCAAGATTTTTTAGTCTTTGTCTTATTCTTTCTTTAATATCTTGCCCTAAGTTGGCGTCATCAGCCTCAACGAGTTTTTCTTTTTCTCTTTTTATATGCTCATCTATTTCACCTAGTTTTGCTAAATTGTTTGTTAATTCACCTCTAATGGTTCTCAAAGCATGATCAAGGGCCGCTATTTCTCGCATGGGCAACGGCGGATCATGGATAGTTTTTAATGCTGTTTCTTCTGAAAAACTGGTTTCTGCTTGCATTACTTCGTCTGCTGTTTGACTTAAAAACTTGAAGTTCCATGTTTTGTATTTGGTTATCTGTTGGGAGTTCTTGTAGTGTGTTTTGAAGTTTAGCAACTGCTTCCCTATTTAATTTTGGTTTAGAAATGCCAAGGCGATTCTGTTCGCTCACACGGAGCCTTTGTCTAATTGTATTCATGCCTACAAACTTTGATGGGTCTCGTTTATCCGTAAGCTGAACCGTTCTCCTTTTTCGTTTTTCACATACAAATGGTTATCTTTTAGTTCAAAATCATCAGGGTATATAGTTTCGGGAGGTTCTAGTCCTAAAACTTTGGAATAATGATCTGGCCTTACTTTCTGTTAATTCACGCCTTTGCTGCCCTTCTTCTAATTCATCCCGCAATGAGGGTCCTAATTGATGCCGCTCCCAAGGAGAATCACTCATGTCGGTTCCAAGATCACTAATATCATAATCTCCTTCACCTTCAATGCCTGCCATGTTTTTAAATAATTAACTTTTATTTGTTTTTATAAAAATGTCAGAAGTATATGGCTCGATTCTTGACCCGCATAGAAAACTGAAAAATCCCTTGCCGCGCAGGGAAATAAACGGAATATTACTGTTCCAAATAATCCATCTACTATTGATGCGGATCAAATTCTTACTGTCAGATTTCCAGACCTAGGAGCGGATGAAGTGATTGTGCCAGGCTCTGCACGTCTTACTTTCAAAATAGAACTCGAATCAGAAACAGACCCAACAGGACAGTTGTCCAGAATTTGGGACGGGCAATCGTTAAGAAAATTTCTGTAAAACTTGAGGGGCAAGAAGTATTTTCTTAAAACAATGCAGACATATTTTTAACCTATTCTGATCTATGGCTAACCGGGGAATGAAAGGGCCGATCTTGCGTTTCAAGGAATCGAAATGAAGAAGCACTAAACTTAGAATAGACGCCGAAGTCCCTGCAGATGCTAAAAGCAGCAAAAAGGCTTTAGCTGTAAGTTATGCGTATGGTAATCGCTTTTTCCATTCCCTTAGATTTTGAGTGTTAAAATCTCATGCGCCATACTTTCAAAGAGCATAAAAAGACAGATTGTCATATGAACTAACTTTTAATGAATACAAACGCGTTATCAGATTATCAGACACCGAAGCAAAGTACAGCATTTCTGACATCTCGTTAGAGTTTGACGTTGTTAGCAACCCTAACTTAGCGGGGCTGATTGAGCAACAATATGAGTCAAAATTACATATATATTTTGATAGAGTGCATCATCATTCAACATATCCTAAAAAGCAGGGCAGACACTATATGGAATTTTAGTTTTAGTGGCCCAGCAGAATCGCTTAAAGGTATTTTAATTGCTGTGGCGAAGATGAAGAACCATTCAAAAGGCAAACTGAAAAGTTTTTTAATCCTAAAATAAAGAAAGTACAAATGTTCGATTGATGGTAGTCCTAACCAAATTTACGCTAGCGGGCTTAAACCTTATCATCATTTTGACGAAATAAGAAAATTGTTTGGGGGTGGGAGGTGTAGAAATCCAAAAGTTGACCTTGTGTCTAAAGATCTACACCTTCACAATGTTAGACTCGATGATTATTTAACAACGAAATACGCTTTATGGATTGTCCTAAGGTCAACAGAGGATAATGAGTTACATGGAAGCGGGGAGAAAGGTTAAAAAACGTAATAAACATTCAAATTGAGAAAGAAAAAAGAGAGTGATAAACCACTTAATGCGCATTTGTTTTTTAATATATGATGCGCAGCTGAATATTCGAGAAAGCAGATTACAAAGTATAGTATACTAAATTATTTTTTCATTTTTAAAAAAGCATGCCTATTGATAGTTATCCAAAAGTACCTAGAGAAGAGATAGTAGGCAATTTTGCTGCTATAGAAACCCCTGAAGTAAAAACCTTCAGATTAACAAACATTACACAAATGCAACAAAAAACTAGAGCAGGACCTTTCAAAATACAGCAAAGCCAACGAAGATATTCTGCTGTCTTTAATGCTGTTACTTAAGTTAATACTGGAGCATCAACTATAGTGCTGTATCGGCAGGGACAAGTGTTGGTCTCTTAGCAACGGCATAGGCGTTACCCGCAGCTTTACCCCTAGGTGGTTTGTCTTTACTCTCGGCCTGTGCTCATTAGCTGTAGGTGCTGCTGGCAAAAAAAAACAACTAAACTCCAAAAACACACGGCCATGGTTCAACTAATAACCGCTAAACTTAGCTCCTTCAATCTGATAATAAATAAAGCACTAGATGACTCAAACATCACGGATGAAGAATTTAGTCGTTTACAGGCTGATTTTAATGACTACAAAAGACAAAAGTTTGATCTTCAAAGAAAGGGAAGGGCAAGTTTTTTCTCAACAGCCAGACACCGAACAGATAAAAAAGGAAAGTTTAAAAAAAGAAACGAAACATTAAACTCTGCTCTAAACACTCACATTAACAACGCCAAAGGGTGTTTTTACTTTAGTTTATGAGTCAAACACAAAAAGACCATCAATATTTATTAATTATTTTTTGATTTAAATAAATATTTTGAGTTAGAAAAGAAACTCAGCATGGATAAATATATGAAGGACCGGACGAATTGTTTGAAGGAATGCTTAAGGAAGAGGTTTTTCAAGAGCACTAAATGATATTGATTTAGAAGTCATTAATCCAGCAAACGACAGGCAAGTGTTGCTCATGCAAATTTCTCACGTTCCAGGTAAACTAACAATAGACCCGCCAGTTAAAGTAAAGTTAGTTGTTTTAATCGACTATATAACAATAAATGAAGAAAATCTAGAAGTCTGGGTCTCGACTAGACAACAGACTATTCTTTTTCATAATGACTTAACACCCGTTGGGCAGACCAACTGCTTACACAGTTTGATGTGGCCCCGAAGAAGCCAAATGAGAGGCTCGGTTGGTCAAAAGGGGGAAGCCTAGAGATCAGATTAAAACAGTCTAAGTATACACCGATTGTGGCAGTCTTACATTCCAATACCTCCAGCATTAGTTGCAAAAAAAGCAGTTCTAAAAATAAAGAAACAGACAACAAATGTTTCATGTGGTGTGTTCTCGCAAGGCTGCATTAGTCGCAAAAACGCAGAAAGGGTCTAACTATTGGGGTTACATTAATGATCTTAACTTTAGTGGAATATCCTTTCCTGTTTTGCGTGGATTCCATTGATCAGTTTGAAGAACAAAACAAACCAATAACTGTTAATATCAACATGGGATGTAGGAAACAAATCTACAACCCATCAGAGTGTCCAAAACAGTCCAACGATTGGCGAGCCAGACAAAAATCATGTTGACTTACCTGCTAATGTTTTCACCGCTACCCCATTACACATTGATACGAACAATGAGTAAATTATTGCGCATACTTCAAAGCATTACCCCTAAACAAGAATTCTGCAGAAATGTTTAACAAGAAATGCCATCTGTTCAAGCCGCAAGCGAACATAAAAACATTGTAAACGCCCAGTTGACTGAATACAGAAATAATTACGCCCCCCGAAGGGAGTAAAGTTAGTTTTAAGAACTGGAAACGGATGCAAAATTCTCCATATGTTTTTTACGCAGACTTCGAACACTCATTGTTCCTTATGAGGGGCCAACCCCACAGAAACTTTCCAAAACAGCCTTTGTGAGTAATCATCAGATTTGTTCATTCGCTTCATCATTGTCAGGTCGGATGCGCCATTCAACGCCAGAATTATACAGAGGACCAAATGCGGCTAGAAGATTTTTACAGCGCATGCAGCAAGTGCGTAATGGCTGTTCTATAATCTGAATTTATCTGAAATCATAATGACGCCTGAAGATCAACAACAGTATGACTCAGCCACACATTGTTGGATTTGCGGTTTAGAACTCAGTGAAGAAGCAACAAATCCGACAGTAAGAGACCATGATCACATTAGTGGGGAAATTCAGAGGAGCAGCGCACAGTAAATGCAATCTTCAATTAAAGTTTGAACCAAAGACATGGAAGCTGCCTATATTCTTTCACAACTTGCGAGGTACGACTCTCATCTTATAATGAAAGCAGTAGACAACGCCTTCAGGGGAACATGCATTGCACAGTCATCAGAAAAGTACATGTGTTTCACTTTAAATAACATGTCTTTTTATGACTCTATGCAGCACATGATGGGATCATTAGAGTCACTAGCTATGTCCTTAAAGTCCTGCCCAATAACGGAAGAATATTTTGACCCAACGCTTGTTAGAAAGGGTGTTTACCCTTACGAGTACATGAACATTGGGAAAGGTTTGATGAAGATACACTTCCTCCTAAAGGCGCGTTCTTTTCTAGTCTCAGAGGAAAGGAAATCAGCGACTTCCGATTACCAACATGCCCAAGATGCGTGGGAGAAGTTAGAGTGTAAAACGATGGGAGACTATCATGATTCATACTTGATGGCTGATGTATGTTTGTTGGCGGACGTCTTTGAAATTACAGAAAGACCTGCATAAATCATTACAGTTTGGATCCTGCGCATTATATTTCTGCGCCCGGGATGAGCTGGGACGCTTTCTTAAAATTTACTGGGGTACAGATTGATTTATTGTCTGACCTACCAATGATTCAGATGATTGAAAACGGATTGCGTGGAGGAATTAGTATGGCGTCGCATCATTACTGTAAAGCAAACAACAAATACTTAGACAACTATGATCCGAGTAAAAGGTCTAACTATCTCATGTATTTAGATACAAACAATCTGTATGGAAAGGCTATGGCGCAATCACTTCCATTACGAAACTTTAAAATGCACACAGGTACAAATAATATTCAAAAGGCATTAAAGTGGTTGAGCAGTTTGACGCCGGGTCAACAGCGTGGATACATTCTAGAAGTTGACTTAGAATATCCTAATGAACTCCATGACCTGCATAATGACTATCCGTTAGCGCAGAAAGTCTAAAGATGGCAAAAACAGAACCGCCTAAACTTGTGCCTAATCTTCGGGGCAAAAAAATCATGTCTGTCATTACAGACTTCTGCAATTTTATTTAAGACACGGGTTTTAAGTTGACAGCTGTTCATCGATAGACCAACGACCCATGCATGACAACGATGAAGCCAACGACCCATGCATGATAACTGCTGAATGAGCAAACGACCCATGCATGACATCTGTGAAGACCAACGACCCATGCATGACAGCTGATGAAGACCAACGACCTGCATGACAGCTGATGAAGACAAACGACCATGCATGACATTGATGAAGACAACGACCATGCATGACAGCTGATGAAGTTTAACGACCCATGCATGACAGCTGAAGACAAACGACCCATGCATGACAGCTGAAGACAAACGACCCATGCATGACAGCTGAAGACAAACGACCCATGCATGACAGCTGAAGACAAACGACCCATGCATGACAGCTGAAGACCCAACGACCCATGCATGACAGCTGAAGACCAAGACCATGCATGACAGCTGATGAAGACCAACGACCCATGCATGACAGCTGATGAATGACCAACGACCCATGCATGACAGCTGGTGAAGACCATCGACCATGCATGACATCTGATGAAGACCAACGACCCATGCATGACAGTTGATGAATTGTACGTTTTCCAAGGAGCAAAACTCCAGCGTCGTCATCCGGTTCGGACCAATATTCACCTCTGCACGTTGAGGAAACATTGCCGTCTGTCTCAAGGCATCGAGGCAGGACTCTGATATCTCACAGACAATGAGCAGTTGTATTTGTCAGTCACCAAAGGAGGCATCCTTGGAGAGTCTCGTTCTGTAGAACGCACAATGATGAGTTAGAAATAATCTGAAGAGTAAAGGCAGAGAAAAGAGGCCTCGACTTGATGCAGCTCTATTGGGTGAAAACAGATGAATCAGTCCCCCCCCCCCCCCCCCACACACACACACACTCTCACACACACACACACATACACACACACACACACACACACACACACACACACACACACACACACACACACACACACACACACACACACACACACACACATAGCCATTGTTGTTCCTGTTGTCGTAACCCGGCTAAAAGACTCCAGGGATCATCTGGCAGCCGAAGTATTTGAACACCATGGTACAAATCCATCAGCTTGGGATGAGAACATTACGTGTGTGACCGAGAGAACGGAGAAATGCCGCTTCTAGCTCACCCGGTCTCAACCAGTTTCGACCGGGCGACTCTAGAGCGGCATTTCTCCGTTTCTTGACAAGTAACACTTCAATAACCAAAAAATAACGATTTTTTACAAACAAACATACTGTGTAGGATTATCCGTTTTCAATACTAATTTACTAAACTTTTCAGATTTCAGTTTTTGTTAATCCTGTGCTTTTCTTGATCATTCTCAATAACATCTTTTCACGCATACATTCATCAAATGCGTCTCTGTCTTTCATGTGAAATAAAACTACAGTCTTTAACTGTTCTCTAAAGTCTTTTAAAACGGAGTTATATTTTTGACATAAAATCCACACACTTATCCAGCATGTCTTCCACTGAAAGCCAGTTTTGACAAAGCGTTTCTTTTTTAACTATGTCTTTTTCTGCCGAACAGTCATCTATAATTAAAGTGTTTGCGTTCCCTTAAAAAATTTATAAAAGTATTCTAAAACACTCACTTAGCTTATTGCTAGGATCAACTAAATATATGCCATCATCTGTCCATATGAACCTTCTATCATAATATGCTTTGTTAAATTCAAGCGTTGGACAGAAAATTACAATTGAGCAAAATTATAACGATAAACTGTTTGTAATGGTTGAGGACAAATATTGTTTTCCCACAACCAGTTTGCCACAAATTAATGAACAATGAGGGTTTTGTCATAAAGTTTAACTGCTCCATAGTTTTATAACAGAACTTAATCTAATCCAGTTATTGTTTTTATCATACTCTCTGTCAAAACTTGTTCAGTATATAAAATCCTATAAGGTCTAAATGTGTAAGATTAATCCAATTCAGTTCTGTAAGATTGTTTCTATTTAGACTAATATTAATTTTGTTGGTTGTTGTTATGACCTTAATATCCTCGCCATTGTGAAGAATGACGACGGTAACTTTAAGTTTTTCAACGTCTAAGTTTTGCAGCTAATTAGAATTCCTTTTAGAAGGACGTCACTAACGCCCACAACCCCATCCCTCCCCTTATCTTTAAGACAGAAATTTCAAATATCATTGTGAACGCATCTCCTAATTTCATTTGCGGAATGAACTGTAATTTTGTAGAAGCATCCTTTAAAACCGTTTCTCTTCTGTGGAGGATGTACTGTTTTTGCCCATACGGCGTTATTTCAATCTCTTTCCGACTATTGTCATCTGGCATAAGACTTACATGTAAAGGGCCAGAGTTGAATGCTTTTCTGAAACATTTTTTGACGGCCAAAAAAATGTAAATGGGCTTATGAATTCAAATTTTATTTCCCATTCTAAATATGGTTCCAAGTGCCATTTGAGGTCAGGTTTTCGAACTATTTTATATTCATACTGACCAACATTATTTGCTTCTAGATTGCGCAGCTGTTCTAGTTTAGGAAACTTTTACTGTCGCCAACCTCTTTGCGTTTATAATCACCATCTTTAGTGTACTCAAAACCATACAAAGCGCCTATCTCACCATTCTGTTCAAAGTCCACAACGTCTGCAAGGTCTTTTATTCTAAGGTTATACACCTTACAGGCGCTAATGTAACTCCCGGTTCTTCTGGCCCCGCGACATTTTTTAGTACAACTTATTATTTTATTTCCAAAACAATGTGCAGGTTATCACATTTTACGAACTTTCCCTGTTTTGTCTTTGATTTTTATATTAATGATCGACCTCCCAAAATAATCTTTTAAACTGTAATTAGGGAATTGTATAATTTCATAATCGCAATATGCAGCTTTCCCTGATGGAAGAGCTCTTTAAAACAGTGAGGGCCCTCCATCATATAAGTTTTCATTAGTGCTCAACTCATCCAATGAACATAGAGTAATGAATGTAATGCAAGATTGAGCGGACTTTCTCCTCATAAGTAGTTTTGTTTGGTGTAACACTAAAAATATGAAAGGGTTGATTGTTAGTTGCAAAGCCTAACATTTTAGCTAGCTCTTTACTAAAGAGTAACTTACTTCTTCTTTTTCGGGTTTGAATGCTAACATTGTTGTCAAATTGCATTCTTAAGTTTGAGGTAATGTTAAAGTTACTCATTTCTTCTTTTAGTGAGCAAAACCCGTAATAACCGTCAGGTATGGTTAACTGGCTAACTAAGTTTCCTCTTATGCCATATTTTTGAATCTTATTATTCTTCTTGGATTTAATAATATTAAACCATACGACTTGTAAAAATTTCATGAAGCGCAACCATTCTACTTCGCAATCGTTATCAACAGCATGTTCTAAAAACGAAGGACTGTCTTGGGTTGTTATTGTTACAAACATTTTTAAACAAAATAAAAATGAGTGCGTTTAAATATACTGATGCAAAATATTCTGTTGGGCCGCACTACCATCTTAAAAATATAACAACTGATAACTCTTGTCTTTCTGTGACCCAGACTGTCGCTTTTCATAAAAGGTGAGTTACTCCATTAGCCAAATATCTTAACCCTCCTATTAAAAAAGACTACATCGCAAAAGTGTGGTTTTAGTCATCCGATGCAGTTTTATCAGAACAGTTAAACTTTGCTGTGTTTTGTGCATCAAACTGGGTGTGGAGTATCGTATGCTGATCATTTAAATCATCCGATCCTTTGGTGAGGTCGTGTACAGATTTCATTTCTATTACACCTTCAGAGTATTTTGACTGTAACTGCAAGCACCATTGCCAAATGACAAAACGTTTAATCCATTCAGCAACAGAATAGACATGAAGGCTTTTGAAAGGATCTGTAACGAATTCAATATTAATGTTAGACAGACTTTAGACAAAAGTCGGATCTTAATCATGGCCTAGGCACCCTTATTTTTGGGGCGTGCACAGAAAGTATAACTATGACTGGATCCTCCTTACACATCTTTCTCTTCAGGCACAGGCGTTCACTTGGGTCCATAGAGCAAGGCATAAAACAGCATGGACAACATTTATCTTAGACACTTCTAATGGCCTAACTAGAGCGGGAATTAGAACGAATAAACGACTCTGTTCGTACTTATGTTTGGTGTTTGCTAGGTTCGCAAGCACAAACGAGATCGAGCATAACTGATCCTTCTACTGGCTTTGACGCACAAAAACAATACTTAGCAAATTAGAGGACGCCATTAATTCTGCAGTTGATGTATCTTCAAGTATTAAAAGGTAACAAAATGTTTTACAATACGCAAGATCGAAGTAGACTTTGCTGTTGGCACTGGTTTATACATGCTGCCTTCTGACCTCAGACTCCAGGTAGGAACAATAATAAACTACAACAATAAATCATTAAGGCAGGCAATGAACAGAAGGTCGGAAAAAACGAAATAAATTCTGAGCCAGTAATATTACAAACAATAAAAAAACACCCAGATTAAGTCATCCAATCCCCAAGGTCCAAAGCCCAAAGCCGTTGAGACCGCAAAAAAAGTAATGACCATGAATATGAAAGATAGCGCTTGTTGTTGGATTAACTGGCCTAGGATTACTTGGTCTTTATCTTATAAATATTAACCAACTATTAAGAGAACTAATGCCATAAGTGCTCGGCCATAAAGCCAACTACTTTGCTTGCAGTAGACAAAAGCCAGCTAATAACACTCCCTAATATACCTGGTAAAGAGTCTATAGCTTTACCGGCTAATTTTTTTTAATAAACTCGCAAGATGATCAAGCTGTTTTTTTTACATGATTTATCAGGTGGAGGCGATGGCGGGGGAGGCACTGAACTTTGACCACCACCGCCTGTAATAGCCATCACCAGTGTACTTATTGCAAATCCTAAGGCTGTTATAAACGCTCGCTAATGTGACTCCTGCTCTCTAAACAGTGTTCGTATTCTTTCTGCTAGTGTCGTGTCTTCATATAAAATTTTTTCGATAGTTTCTCTTATTCTATTCACTTGAGTTCGTAATTGGTCTCGGTTAGTAGTCAGCGCTTCTAGTCTTGCTGATCTTTGTATTTCAAGATCTTTTAGTCTTTGTCTTATTCTTTCTTTAATATCTTGCCCTAAGTTGGCGTCATCAGCCTCAACGAGTTTTTCTTTTTCTCTTTTTATATGCTCATCTATTTCACCTAGTTTTGCTAAATTGTTTGTTAATTCACTCTAATGGTTCTCAAAGCATGATCAAGGGCCCGCTATTTCTCGCATGGGCAACGGCGGATCATGGATAGTTTTTAATGCTGTTTCTTCTGAAAAACTGGTTTCTGCTTGCATTACTTCGTCTGCTGTTTGACTTAAATCTTGAAGTTCCATGTTTTGTATTTGGTTATCTGTTGGGAGTTCTTGTAGTGTGTTTTGAAGTTTAGCAACTGCTTCCCTATTTAATTTTGGTTTAGAAATGCCAAGGCGATTCTGTTCGCTCACACGGAGCCTTTGTCTAATTGTTTCATGCCTACAAACTTTGATGGGTCTCGTTTATCCGTAAGCTGAACACGTTCTCCTTTTTCGTTTTTCACTACAAATGGTTATCTTTTAGTTCAAATCATCAGGGTATATAGTTTCGGGAGGTTCTAGTCCTAAAACTTTGGAATAATGATCTGGCCTTACTTTCTGTTAATTCACGCCCTTTGCTGCCCTTCTTCTAATTCATCCCGCAATGAGGTCCTAATTGATGCCGCTCCCAAGGAGAATCACTCATGTCGGTTCCAAGATCACTAATATCATAATCTCCTTCACCTTCAATGCCTGCCATGTTTTTAAATAATTAACTTTTTATTTTGTTTTATAAAAATGTCAGAAGTATATGGCTCGATTCTTGACCCGCATAGAAAACTGAAAATCCCTTGCCGCGCAGGGAAATAAACGGAATATTACTGTTCCAAATAATCCATCTATATTGATGCGGATCAAATTCTTACTGTCAGATTTCCAGACCTAGGAGCGGATGAAGTGATTGTGCCAGGCTCTGCACGTCTTACTTTCAAAATAGAACTCGAATCAGAACAGACCCAAACAGGACAGTTGTCCAGAATTTGGGACGGGCAATCGTTAAGAAATTTCTGAAAAATTGAGGGGCAGAAGTATTTTCTTAAAACAATGCAGCATATTTTTAACCTATTCTGATCTATGGCTAACGGGAATGAAAGGGCCGATCTTGCGTTTCAAGGATCGAAAATGAAGAGAAGCACTAAAACTTAGAATAGACGCGAAGTCCCTGCAGATGCTAAAAGCAGCAAAAGGCTTTAGCTGTAAGTTATGCGTATGGTAATCGCTTTTCCATTCCCTTAGATTTTGAGTTGTTAAAATCTCATGCGCCATACTTTCAAAGAGCATAAAAAGACAGATTGTCATATGAACTAACTTTTAATGAATACAAACGCGTTATCAGATTATCAGACACCGAAAGTACAGCATTTCTGACATCTCGTTAGAGTTTGACGTTGTTAGCAACCCTAACTTAGCGGGGCTGATTGAGCAACAATATGAGTCAAAATTACATATATATTTTGATAGAGTGCATCATCATTCAACATATCCTAAAAGCAGGGCAGACACTATATGGAATTTTAGTTTTAGTGGCCCAGCAGAATCGCTTAAAGGTATTTTATTGCTGTGCGAAGATGAAGAACCATTCAAAAGGCAAACTGAAAAGTTTTTTAATCCTAAAATAAAGAAAGTACAATGTTCGATTGATGTAGTCCTAACCAAATTTACGCTAGCGGGCTTAAACCTTATCATCATTTTGACGAAATAAGAAAATTGTTTGGGGGTGGGAGGTGTAGAAATCCAAAAGTTGACCTTGTGTCTAAAGATCTACACCTTCACATGTTAGACCTCGATGATTATTTAACAACGAAATACGCTTTATGGATTGTCCTAAGGTCAACAGAGGATAATGAGTTACATGGAAGCGGGAAGAAAGGTTAAAAACGTAATAAACATTCAAATTGAGAAAGAAAAAGAGAGTGATAACACCACGTAATGCGCATTGTTTTTAATATATGATGCGCAGCTGAATATTCGAGAAAGCAGATTACAAAGTATAGTATACTAAATTATTTTTTCATTTTTAAAAAAGCATGCTATTGATAGTTATCCAAAGTACCTAGAGAAGAGATAGTAGGCAATTTTGCTGCTATAGAAACCCCTGAAGTAAAACCTTCAGATTAACAAAACATTAACACAAATGCAACAAAAACTAGAGCAGAGACCTTTCAAAATACAGCAAAGCCAAACGAAGATATTCTGCTGTCTTTAATGCTGTTACTTGTTAATACTGGAGCATCACTATAAGTGCTGTATCGGCAGGGACAAGTGTTGGTCTCTTAGCAACGGGCATAGGCGTACCCGCAGCTTTACTCTAGGTGGTTTGTCTTTAGCTCTCCGGCCTGTGCTCATTAGCTGTAGGTGCTGCTGGCAAAAAAAAAACAACTAAACTCCAAAAGCACACGGCCATGGTTCAACTAATAACAGCTAAACTTAGCTCCTTCAATCTGATAATAATAAAGCACTAGATGACTCAACATCACGGATGAAGAATTTAGGTCGTTTACAGGCTGATTTTAAAGACTACAAAAGACAAAAGTTTGATCTTCAAAGAAAGGCAAGGACAAGTTTTTCTCAACAGCCAGACACCGAACAGATAAAAAAGGAATGTTTAAAAAAAAGTAAACGAAACATTAAACTCTGCTCTAAACAGCTCACATTAACAACGCCAAAGGGTGTTTATACTTTAGTTTATGAGTCTAAACACAAAAAGACCATCAATATTGATTAATTATTTTTTTGATTTAAATAAATATTTTGAGTTAGAAAAGAAACTCAGCATGGATAAGATATATGAAGGACCGGACGAATTGTTTGAAGGAATGCTTAAGGAAGAGCGTTTGTCAAGAGCACTAAATGATATTGATTTAGAAGTCATTAATCCAGCAACGTACAGGCAAGTGTTGCTCATGCTATTTCTCACGTTCCAGGTAAACTAACAATAGACCCGCAGTTAAAGTAATGTTAGTTGTTTTAATCGACTATATAACAATAAATGAAGAAAATCTAGAAGTCTGGGTCTCGACTAGACAACAGACTTATTCTTCTCATAATGACTTAACACCCGGTTGGGCAGACCAACTGCTTACACAGTTTGATGTGGCCGCCGAAGAAGCCAAAATGAGAGGCTCTGGTTGGTCAGAGGGCGAGTCCTAGAGTCAGATTAAAACAGTCTAAGTATACACCGATTGTAGGCAGGTCTTACATTCCACTACCTCCAGCATTAGTTGCAAAAAAAGCAGTTCTAAACATAAAGAATACAGACAACAAATGTTTCATGTGGTGTGTTCTCGCAAGGCTGCATTATGTCGGCAAAAACGCAGAAAGAGTGTCTAACTATTGGGATTACATTAATGATCTTAACTTTAGTGGAATATCCTTTCCTGTTAGCGTGGATTCATTGATCAGTTTGAAGAACAAAACAAACCAATAACTGTTAATATCTACACATGGGATGAGGAAACAAATCTACAACCCATCAGAGTGTCCAAGAACCAGTCCAACGATTGGCGAGCAGACAAAAATCATGTTGACTTACTGCTAATGTTTTCACCGCTACCCCATTACACATTGATACGAACAATGAGTAGATTATTGCGGCATACTTCAAAGCATTACCATAACAAGAATTCTGCAGAAATGTTTAACAAGAATGCCATCTGTTCAAGCCGCAAGCGAACATAGAAACATTGTATCGGCCCAGTTGACTGTAATACAGAAACTAATTACGCCCCCAGAAGGCAGTAAAGTTAGTTTTAAGAACTGGAAAGGATGCAAAATTCTCCATATGTTGTTTACGCGACTTCGAATCACTATTGTTCCTTATGAGGGGCCAACCCCACAGAAACTTCCAAAAACAGCCTTTGTGAGTAATCATCAGATTTGTTCATTCGCTTTCATCATTGTCAGGTCGGATGGGCCCATTCAACGCCAGAATTATACAGAGGACCAAATGCGGCTAGAAGATTTTTACAGCGCATGCAGCAAGTGCGTAATGGCTGTTCTAATAATCTGAATTTATCTGAAATCATAATGACGCCTGAAGATCAACAACAGTATGACTCAGCCACACATTGTTGGATTTGCGGTTTAGAACTCAGTGAAGAAGCAACAAATCCGACGAGTAAGAGACCATGATCACATTAGTGGGAAGTTCAGAGGAGCAGCGCACAGTAAATGCAATCTTCAATTAAAGTTTGAACAAAGACATGGAAGCTGCCTATATTCTTTCACAACTTGCGAGGTTACGACTCTCATCTTATAATGAAGCAGTAGACAACGCCTTCAGGGTAACATGCATTGCACAGTCATCAGAAAAGTACATGTGTTTCACTTTAAATAACATGTCTTTTTATGACTCTATGCAGCACATGATGGGATCATTAGAGTCACTAGCTATGTCCTTAAGTCCTGCCCAATAACGGAAGAATATTTTGACCAACGCTTGTTTAGAAAGGGTGTTTACCCTTACGAGTACATGAACAGTTGGGAAAGGTTTGATGAAGATACACTTCCTCCTAAAGGCGCGTTCTTTTCTAGTCTCAGAGGAAAGGAAATCAGCGACTCGATTACCAACATGCCCAAGATGCGTGGCAGAAGTTAGAGTGTAAAACGATGGGAGACTATCATGATTCATACTTGATGGCTGATGTATGTTTGTTGGCGGACGTCTTTGAAAATTACAGAAAGACCTGCATAATCATTACAGTTTGGATCCTGCGCATTATATTTCTGCGCCCGGGATGAGCTGGGACGCTTTCTTAAAATTTACTGGAGTACAGATTGATTTATTGTCTGACCTACCAATGATTTCAGATGATTGAAAACGGATTGCGTGGAGGAATTAGTATGGCGTCGCATCATTACTGTAAAGCAACAACAAATACTTAGACAACTATGATCCGAGTAAAAGGTCTAACTATCTCATGTATTTAGATACAAACAATCTGTATGGATGGGCTATGGCGCAATCACTTCCATTACGAAACTTTAAAATGCACACAGGTACAAATAATATTCAAAAGGCATTAAAGTGGTTGAGCAGTTTGACGCCGGGTCAACAGCGTGGATACATTCTAGAAGTTGACTTAGAATATCCTAATGAACTCCATGACCTGCATAATGACTATCCGTTAGCGGCAGAAAGTCTAAAGATGGCAAAAACAGAACCGCCTAAACTTGTGCCTAATCTTCGGGGCAAAAAAATCATGTCTGTCATTACAGACTTCTGCAATTTATTTAAGACACGGTTTGAAGTTGACAGCTGTTCATCGTATAATTGCTTTTGATCAAGAACAGTTCATGAAACCATACATCATGAAGAACACTGATCTCAGAACTAAATCCACAGATGCTTCAGAAAAAGACTTTTTCAAGCTGAATGAACAACAGCTGTTTTGGAAAGACTATGGAGAATCCGCACAAGCGCAAAGATTTCAGATTAGTCACTAAAGAGAACGAAGCAATTAAGCTGACTTCAAAACTAATTATCAGGACTTCAGAGATTTCATGATCAGCTTTTTGGCATAATGATGAAAAAAAAGAAAGTCAAATTGGACAAACCTGTATTTATTGGGTTTACTGTTTTAGAATTATCAAAACTTTGATGTTATAATTTCTTTATGACTATTTTAAACCTTGTATCACTACTTTAAACCCTTGTATCCAGAGTCCAAAGTACTTTACACAGATACAGATAGTTTTGTTATAGATATCCCTACTGAAGACATCTATAAAGACATGGAAATAGAAGTAGCTAAAGGACATGCGGGATGGTACGACACATCCGATTATCCTAAAGATTCGCCTTTACATTCAATTACTAACAAGAAGGTTTTAGGAAAGATGAAAGATGAATTATCTGGAAAGGTGATCAAGGAGTATCTTGGGTTAAGGTCGAAAATGTACAGTATTTCTAGCCAGGAGAAAACCATTAAGAAAGCAAAAGGAATATCTCGCAGTGTTGTGTGCAGTCAAACATATCGCATGACAACTATAAAGAAGCATTGTTTGACAATATAGACTTTTCATCATGACAACGTAAAACTGCGATCTAATCTACATGAGATCAACACAACTGTTGTAACAAAGAAGTCATTAGATAGAACAAACACAAAACGTGTGTTTGTTAATCCAGAGTTTTCATTGCATATGGACATTGGAGAACAGTATAATTACATATTTTCTTCATCGAAGAGTTTATATTCGGGTTCATTATTTTTCCTGAAATTTATTTAGAAGATCAATCGCATCATCTTCCAATTATTCCAATTTTTTCTTATTTCTGCTTGACGTGCTCGAATTTTTTTTTATTATTTCAAATATTCTTTTCTCCATATTTGATAGTCAAAATTGGGATTAAGGGCTGTAAGTGCTCTGGCCGATCTGCCCTGTGCCAAGGAATCATCCTAACTGTTTCTTTAACAGCAGAATACGTATCATTTGATTCTCGTATTAATTCCTTAATAGCAGAACACACCCTAAATGATTCTCGTATTAATTCAAAGGTCTCTTTATTTATCCTTCTTGCTTCCGTTCCATGTTCTTTCTTTTGGGCTTCCATTTTAGACTTAATATATTTATGTAATTAAAATTAATTAAGCAACTGGAACGTGTCTGGTGGGATTATTTGCAGTTCTTCCTTTACAAAAGATCTTGAGGAGCCGGTTGTTTCGTTGTGTCAGTTTCTCGTAAATAATACACGGGCGGATTCATCTTTACAATTCTTTTTTATTTCATATGGATCGACACTCAACTGGATCGGTTGCCCTGATGCGAGTGTCCCTTCTGCTTCCCCGGTAAATAAGGTACCTACTTTTAAACCAAATGGTAATAGTTTTGCTGGTTGTAACTGGAGTCTTCAGCAACATTTATTGTTTGTTTTTTGATTGCTTGTACTGGCTTTAAACCCGTTAATTTAAATTCTTCATTATTCATTGCGCGCAAAACTGAGGGCAGTCTTCTAACCCATTCTGTGTTGCGAGAATTGTCAATCAGCTCTCTGTGATACTGTAGGAGAAAAGTCTTTCAGATAACTGGTTTGTTAAAGTTTTCAACCAAAGCCTGTGATCTGTGAACTCCCGGAATGCCTCTTCTAATGGTAATCTATGTTTTAACAATAATTGATTCACTCGACCTTTAAATTCTTTTCCATCATCGACTTGAATCATGCGAGGGTAAGTTAACGGGCCTCGTTGGTATATCAGTTGTATAGCAACAGCAACAGCAGAAGCACTCTTTTGTGTTAATGGTTCCGCATCTTTGTATCTTGAAGCTACGTCAATGACTGTGAGTGCGTACTTAAATCTTTTTCGTCTAATCGTATCATGGGGTAAATATAGAAGATCCATTGATGGGTGTCGTTCGGTATTGTGTTCACAAGTGTGGTCTCTGTATTCGTCTAGGCGCAGGTAAATAAATTTGCCAAATCGCTTGTTTAGATAAAATTCCTTTGCTGTTTGTTCACTGACCCCCGCTGCTTGGCTTAGCTTTTTTATTGCCGTTATCCCCTTCCAATATCCTTTTGGCGAATAATAGATTTTGTTCATTTTTATTCAGCCATATTATGCGCAACAAAATACACGACGGTCATACCAAAGACCCGATTTCTTGCATCTTTTGTTTTTCTGATGGTTGATAAAAGTCGCTGAATTTTGGTGGGGGCAATGTTTCGATTGGCTTGCCCGTTACTAGATAATACTCTTTTATTGCTTGATCAACATCTTTAAACGTGTAAGCTGCATGCCCTGTTTTTTCAGTGTGTTATTAATAAAATCTAGCTGCTCAATTCTCTGCTTTTCATAGTAATCTTGTGCTGCGGCTAGTTGCTCCATAGCTTTGTTATGTCTTTTTCTCTCACCGTCATCCCGCAGTTTACTAAACGCGTAATTACTTCCGCTAAAAGCAAGCGCATTAACCACAGCGCCACCAATCATCATTACGAGTGAAGCCATTTTTTATAAATGTTTTTTTTCTTTTTACATATTTATATTCTCTGGAATTATTTTTTGATTAACTAGAAAATCTTTCGTTGCTAATGAAGCTGCAATAATAGCAATCAGTTTTGCTGAATCCTCGAAGTCTAGTTTGCCAAAATCTGCCGGTTTTATTTTTAACAGGCTTTTACCAAGCATTGTGTATCCTACACTTAGACCTCCAATAACAGCAGAATGGTATACAAGGTTAGCGACAGTTTTTTCGGTGCTCATTTTAAAAAATAAAATAATTATAATTAATAAAAACATGAACAGCGATGATCTACTACAGCTACAGGGCGGCCTAAACCTTCCTGAACTTATGAATGATCAAGTTGATGACCAAGCTATTATGCCCAAAAAGGAAAGACTGTATTCTTTGGCAGCATGTGGAAAAACAAAACAGTTCCTTGGAACTGAATTCAGCATAGAACAAATTCAACAGATGTCGCCACAAGACATTTTAAAGTATCACAACAGGTATGAAGCGCTGCTGGGGTCTAGAATGGTGAAAAGCGTTGGACAAACGGTTCTTAGTTTGTACACTAAACTAGTCAGTAGATTTGCTCCATTGATTCTGAACAAGATCTTACGTATGATTTAACGCAGGATCCAGTTTTAACAAAGTCATTAGAGTCTCTAGGATGTGATCTATATTACAGATTTGGAACATTGTTATCACCATTAATCATGGGATTAATTACTTTTAATCATATAGATTTTATTTCCCTTCAAAATGACCGAGCCAGAAAATCAGCAGAATCAGAAAACACTGAATCAGGTGGAGAAAGTAACCAAGCCAGAAAATCAGCAGAATCAGAAAACACTGAATCAGGTGGAGACAGTGAAAAGCATCCTGGGCGTGTTTAAAGCAGGAAGAAAATTAGCAGAGTGGAACAGACAAAAAAATTACAGTTACAGATATAACTCATCATGAAAACATAACACGCAACGCCAGAACAAGTGTTCATGCAGCTAAAAAAACTCATGTGATCAGCTACAGCACCAAAGTCTATGGAATATTGAA
>JAFLJL010001493.1:0-35534 GCA_018398815.1 Conus ventricosus | reverse complement strand
TGGGGGGGTTTTATGTTGCTTTACGAACCCGAAAGAAGGGTAATCAGGGTGTCATCGCCCAAAAGTCAATCACAAAAAAAAAAAACTTTTAAAAACCTCTTCAAAAAACCGGCTGGGAAAATGAGTGAAAGAGGATGGCGGTAATTCATTTAGCAAAACTTGAATTCAGTGCGGCCTATGTCTATTCTAGCCTGCGAGTTTTTTAGCCTGTACTTCGTTTACAGGATGGCAAAATTTATTTGACAGATTGCATTCATTAGTCTTATCTCATTTTTTGGTATTTTTTATGGGAACTTTTTTTTTTTGTCTTTGCTGAAATTTTTGCCCAGTGTATGCCGGGGTGTGCAGTCACTCATGGTTTCGGTGAAGGAACAACCCCTCGCCTTATGTTGTGGTGTCGGTCACCCACATGTCTGTTAAAAAAAGAAATTTTCCTTTACCCCGGGAAGTGATTTTGCTGATGCCCAAGTCCACTGTACTAGAAAAGTCCACTTACACTGCAAGTCCTTGCAAAAGCTTTGTACCTTCAAAACATTCACAATGACATCTGTTGCAGAGTAATCAGCTGAGCTGAGCACTGTGTCAGTCATTGTGTTGCCAAGGTTTTTTTTTTGTTTCCAGTGGTTGTAAATGCAAGATTTTTTGGTGGTGTGTGTGTGTTTGGTGTGTGTGTGTGGGGGGGCGGCGCGGGGGCGCGCGGTGCGTCGTTAGGAAAAAGGAAAAGTGTGAGGGACATGTTTTTGCGGTGTATGTGTGCATGGTGTGTGTGCACGTGCGTATGGGGTTTGTGTGATGGTTGTGGTGTGCATCTGTGATGTGTTGTGCGGTGCAGCGTGCTTTAAAAGGATGAGGAAGGGAGAGAGAACGATGTTCCAGCATCTTTAAATGTGGGGTATGATGCGAAAGTAGTGTAGTGAAGGGCTCAAAACATCTGTATATGCCACAAGTGAAGGCTTTTGGTTTTCTGAAGGAATTTTAAAAGGACAGTATGTGCAGATACATCTGTATGTGACATATGAATGGCGTCTATAAAATGAAAATTGTCGGGGCCGTGTCCCTATGGTTCATGCATGTGCCATAAAATTCATGATGCGTTAGATAATGAAAAGCGTCAACGAATAAGAGACAGAAAATTTGCTCTATTTTATTGATGCACTCACGGTTGCTCAACAGATACGGTTTTTTTGATAACTGGAAAATTCATCCAAATACACCACACACACACACACCAACACACACACAGGCCGCTACCAACACTCTCTTCTCTCTCTTCTCTTCTCTCCCCCACTCCACTCGGAAAAGAATACACCAGAGCCCAGATTTGCCACTTACTACAATCAAAAAAGGGGTATGATCACACACACCCCACACGAAACCCACACACACACCCACCACACACCACCAACCACACACGCAATACAACACACACAAAACCACACACACACACCACACACCACGCAATACACACCACACAAACCACACACCACACCCACCACATGCAATACACACACACCACACACAACCCCAAACAATGCAATACACCCACACACACCCACCACACACACATGCAATACACCCAACACAAACCACACACCACCACACACCCACACACAACCAAAACACACGCAATACACCACAAACACCACACACACACACCCAATCCACAAACACCACACACCCCACACACACACCACACCCACCAACACACACACACCGGGCCCCCGCCCCATCACTTTCCCCTTGCTGAAAAACCCCCCAAAGTGTACGTTAAATTTTCCCCAAAAAATTTAATTTTGGGAAGGGGAAGGGGAAGAAAAGGTAGTATGCAGCTTTAAAGCAATTTCAAAAATCTTTCTTGTGCTTTGATGTCCGCTCTAAAATAAATTAGAAGAAGGGGGTCACTGTGACTTTGAAAGCTGAAGGACTCTAAAAATTAATCAAAGCAATTCCTGAAAGAGCGAAAAATTTAAAGGGAAAAAAAAAAAAAAAGAAAGACGTTTTAAAAAACCCCCAAAAACCCTCCTTCCCGATTTTCAGTGGAAAAGAGTTACCATGACCATTTGTTTTTTTTTAAGGTTTTTTTTTTTTTAAAATTCCCTACTTCAGCGGGAAAAATTTCATTTAAAAAAAAAAAAATACTGAACAAAGCAAGAAACAGATTTTTGCTTTTTAAAAATAGGGTTTTTCCCAGCTTGGGGGTGCAAAAAAAACCTCTTACTTTGTCCTTGCTTAAGTGTAAATTTGGGCCCTAAAACGGGACAAAAGAATTTCCTTGTTCTGCATTTTTCCCTCTTAACCTCCACCAGATGTCACTCTGACTCCCAGTTTTGCTTTTTGCGGTTTTGCCCCAGTACCCTACATTTGAACGGCTTTACCGGGGTTACCCCTTTTCACATGTCAGGGCCCTGTGGCCATAACACTATTAGAAACGGGGCCGGATGTCAGTTGGTAGGGCCCCGGACTCGTACCCGGGGGGGTTTGGGGTTCGAATTTGGGTTTTATAGGGGGTTTTTTTCCCTCGGAGTTCTTGGTTCTGACTCCTTTCCCCCATTGTCCTTCGAATGAGACTAAAAAACCGGGTTCGGTGTGAACGCACGCTTTAAATCTTGCACAAGGTAAAATCCATCCCAATTTCGGAAAGGAAAAGGCCCTTTTGGCCTTTGGGGTATGGTGACACGTGCACATGTGCCCCTTTCCCCAAAGGGAGTATGGTGCTTAATGGCGGGTAAAAAAGGGGTCATCACACAAAATCCATTTGCCTGGTTTAACGGGGGTGTCCGCGGAGATCAGCCTGTGTCGCAGAAAGAAAGGGAAAAAATCATTGAAACTCCCGAGTTTCACTTTTCGACATTGTGGGTCTCCTGGCCCCTGTTTTGTCACTGGGTTTCGCTGACTCCCTTTGAAATAGGGGTTTCCCCAGTATCCATGCTTCTTTGAAAAAATATTTTAAATTGTGCCCTTGTTCTTTCCTTTTTAGCCCAAAAAAAAAATTTGTCAACATATTGCAAACTGTTTTTTTTTTTTTCAAGATCCCCTAAAATTTCACCTAGAAAAAATCCAATGGTTCCAGAGAAAATAAAGATTTCTGGTGTGTTTGGATAAGGGGCCCCCCAGGAGGAAAAGTGAAGGTGGGAACAGATAAAGTCTGTTCCCCCCATTGCTTCCCACCGAGTTTTTGGGCGAAAGGGTTAAAAAAGCCCCCTTTTTCCCTGTGGGGAAGAGGAGAGAGAGAATTCCGGCGACGACAGACGCGGGAAAAGAGAGAGAATGGAGGAGAAGAAGACAGACAGAGGGCGGGGCAGCAGACACACCCCACACACTTTTTCCCTTTCTCTCAATTAAATGCATAAAATCCGCACATTTTCTGATAATTTTCCTACAAATTTGTACACGGGGTAAAATTGATCATTTAATTTCGGCTCGCGGGGCAGTTTGCACCTAGCCTGTGCTTTTTTTAAACAAAAGCACACTCGGTCGGGTTGCAAGGGGGGTTGCATCGGAAATTCGAGATTCCCACGTCGAAAAACCAGTCGAGGTGCCGTGAACGATGGTCCCCTTTGTTGTTTGGACTTGCGTCTTTTGGACCACTGTTTTTACTTGTTTTATTTTAAAATGGCAAAAACGTTACTGAAAAAAGGTTTGTTATTCGGGCCAAAAGTTTTACTTTAACTGCTTTTGTGAAAGGGGAGAAAATTGTTTTTTAGAAAACGAAAAAAGTAAAACAATGCTTTGGAAAAAACGGATCTTAAAGGTTTTTTGGGTTTTAAAAAAAAATGAAAAAAGGTAGCTGTTTTAATACGTGTTTGATATTGATGGTGATAAGTTTTATTTTTTTTTAAAAATCCGCACACTTATTTGAAAATTTCTAACCTACAAAACTATGTGTAACAGATGGCTGCACGGGGGGGGAAAACCTCCGCTTATTTACGGCTTGGGACGCGCTACCTTCGTTCACACAGCGCACGGCAAGCGCCCAAAAAAATAAATTTAAAGGGGGAGTGGGATTGCAGGTGGGGGTGGGGGGGTGGGGGGGGGGTATTTTTTAGGTAAAGCGCGTAGGTTCGTCAGCAAATGTTCTAGAGGTTACGTGTCACCCCACTTTGTGCCCGTTTCGGCAGCAAGGAGGGGGTTGTTTTGTTCTCATTTTGTTAGATTGTTTGATTTTTAACTACGATTCAGTGTTCTGTGGCAAGCTGTCTGGTTTTAAAGTTGGTATATTTTCTACTTTTCAATTCAAATAGTTTATCTGTTCAAGTGTCCCCTTATGAAACTGAATGGCGATTTTCAAAATTTCGGGCAAAACGATGGGTTGGGCGACCTTAGTACATCCCCCAGTATGGAGAGGGTTTGTGTGTGGCCAGCACTATTTTCATATAAATGCTTTAAAATTACAATCCGGATGTATATCTGGCGATTAGAGCTGCCAAAAAAGCTTGGCTACAGCAATTCGCTGTAATTTTGCCAGCGCTAATGGTTGAGGAAAAAGAGGAGCGAGCAACTGGCCCAAAACAACCTTGTGTTCGCTTCCCGCCTTGAGTCAGCACCTGAAAAAGTTTGGGGCAAACTAGGTAAAAACACCCTTTGTGATCGCTTGCTAAAAAGGCGGCAGACCAGCAAAGTCGCGGCAAAACTAGGGCCAAACGCCCTAGGTGTATTTGGGGGTTTGTTTGGGTTTGCGCGGGGACAACCCTTTTTAGAAAAAAAGAAAAGAAGTGGCCCTAGGATTTCTACTTTTGTTTTGTTGTGTGTTTTGGCCTACCCCCGCACGACGTCCCCCCCCCCCCCCAGATGTCTATGTTGTTTTTTGTTTTTTGTTTTTTTGCCCTCCCCCCAACGCAGCACCCCCCCCCACCCCCCCCGCCCCCCCCCCCCCCACGATGCACCACTCAATTTCCTTTAAGTTTTTAAAAAGTTTTTCAAAAGTTTACTTAAGTTATTTTAAAGTTGCCCTTTAAATTCTTTCTAAAGTTACCCCCATTTTTTTAAATTAGTTTTGATCAAGTTTTTAATTAAGTTCTTATAAGTTTTTGATCAAGTTCTTGATAAGTTTTGATTAGTCATCCTTTAAGTAAACCAAGTTTTATTAAGTTATCTTAAAAATTATAAAAAAAAATTAAAAAGCTATGTTTTTATCTTAAATGTGTGTCTTATGTAACAACGCCTCAAAAAAGCGCTCGTTGAGGATGTCTTGCTCAGCGTTTTCTGCTAGTTTTAAAGGGAAAGGTTTAACCCGAAGCAACCGCATTGTTAAAATTCGGGTCTATGGAAATGTCTTTTTGGGGACCCCGGGGTCTTTTTTATTGACTTCTTCTTTTAAATACGCATGATCTTTTTTTTAAAAAAATTTAAATTTATTATTATAATGGCAAAATGATGCTTTGTTATTGGGGGTTTTTGGGCATGCGTTGTTTTTTCTGTTTTTAAGGGTTTCGGTTTTTAACTTTTTGTTTTTTGCCATTGTGTATATATTTTTTACCCATAAAAAACTCCCCCAACGCAGCAAGGGCGCCAAAATGGAACATTTTAAAAGTTAATATTCCATGAGACTTTGGGGCCCTTGAATCACTGGAGTTTTAGCTGGCATTAAATCTTTTTTGGCGCTGGCGGTGTTTTGTTTTCAGATGGTCATATTCTGAAAATTTAAATTTTTTTTTGTCTTTTCCCCTTGCTAATTTTTTTCCGCTTCAAAACACCCCCAGGATTTTTAATGGCCTTCACCTGATTCGGGTTTTTCTGCTATTTTTAGCGGGTTATTTCTCCACCTGATTAAATTTTTCCGGGGTTCTGGATTTCCGACTCGTTCTTTTGGGAAGGGAAACAAAATTTATGTTAAATTATTAATCCCTTGTCGCTGGGAAAATAATTTTTTCCAAAATCTTAGTATAATCACCCCTGAGACTCTAATGACTTTTTTAAAAAAATGGATCTTGCTTTAAAAATCTACGTAAGATCTTTTTTCGTTTCAAGGGAGCAATCTACGACTATTTTTGTGTACAAACAAAGAACCGTTTGCCCAACCTTTTCCCTTCTGACCCCAGCTGCGCTTCCCCTGTTATGAATTTTTAAAATGTTTGCGGCGACATTTGTTGATTCTGTTAAATGCTGAATTCAGTTCCGAGGAACTGTTTTGTTTTTCCCACATGTCCCCAAAAAATACGCCTCCCCTTTTTGGCTAATGCTTGATCATAATTGGATTATAAGTTCAGGCGGGTTTAGGCTGCCTTGAGCGTGTAGTCATCACTTTTCATGTTTTTTAATATTTTTAATTATTTTATTTTAAAAAAATGAGCCCGAAAAAAAATGTTGTAACCTTGTATCCTTTCGTTTTATTGGAGGACTAAGGTAGGTCTCTTTGTTTGGGTAAAAGCCTGTTAGAATTAAACCAGCAGTTTGGCAAACTGACTTTGAGGATTCGCAAGCTTTTGTATCATTGCAGCTTCGGTTGTAGAAAGATTTTTTTGTTAAGCAAGGAATATTCCCAGCAATTTTAAAAATATGAAAGAAAAAAATACATTTTAAAAAATGGCTTCACTCGAAAAATGTAGGCGGCGTGTGGTGTGCGCTGCTTTTAGCGGAGAAATTTCGCATTTTTTAAATGGGGGAATGACGGCGAGAGAAAAGCAAACAAAGTAGGGAGCAACTAGCAGCGCACAGGCCTATAAAAAGGCAGAGACGGGAGCGTTGTTTTATTAATGACCACTGAAAAGACGGGGTCAGTTCACATTTAAAAATGTTGATGCATAAAACAATATTATCTTTAAGGAAACCAAATGGACTTCCCCCCACCAAATTCGGGATTTTTATCAACCATCAGAAAAAAAAAAAAGGCAAAAACGGGGTTTTTTGTGTTGGTTTGCCCGTTGGTATTTTTTTGCCATAATATGGCTGAAAAAAAAATGAAAAAAATCTATTATTCCCCAAAAAGGGTATTGGAAAGGGCATCACAGAAATTTAAAAGCAAACCCAAGCGGCGGGAGCAGTAAACAACAGCAAAAAAATGGTTATCTAAAAAGCGTTTTGGAAATTTATTTCTGCACCTAGGCGAAATCAGAAAACCACACTTTTAAATCAACTCCAAACGCACCATCAAATGGATTTTATTTTCCCCTTGTGGATTAGACAAAAAAGATTTAAGTACGCACTCCGTATTGACATGGTTCAAGATACAAAGATGGGGACCCATTAACACAAAAGGGTTTTCTGCTGTTGCTGTTGTTAAACTGATTTCAACGGGGGCCACAAATTTACCCTCGCTGATTCAAGTTGATGTGGAAAAATTTTAAAAAGGCCGTGAATAAATTTTTTGTTAAAACCAGAGTTCTATTAGAAGAGGCATTCGGGTGTTCACGATAAAAGGCTTTGTTGAAACTTTAAACAGTTAGCTGAAAGATTTTTTCCTACCAGTTCACGAGAGCGATTGAAAATTCTCGCAACACAAAAGGGTTTAGAAACTGCCCCAGTTTTCGGCAAGAATATGAAGAATTTAAAGGGCAAAAACCCCGTAAAGATCAAAAGAAAAACAAAAAATGTTGCTGAAGGAGAGTTTCATCAGCAAACTTTTACCGTTTTTTTTAAAAAGTAGGTACCTTTATTTCCCGGGGGAGAAAAGGGGGGACACTCGCATCGGGCAATGATCGGTTTGGGTGTTGATCCTATGAATAAAAAAATTTGAAAAAATGAATCCCCCCGTGTATTATTTACGAAAAACTGACACAAAAAAACAACCGTCCTCAAAGATTTTTGTGAAGGAAGAATGCAGATATCCGCCGGGACAGTTCCGCTTTAATTATTTACGGTTCCCAGTCCCGTTTGCTATGAAAACCCCGGATTAAAAAAAAACCCACGTTTTGTGTTTGTTCTATCTAACGTTTCTTTGTTACAACCGTTTGTTGTTCATGTGATTAGACCCAATTTTCGTTGTCATGATGAAAAGTTTATTCCCAAACAATGCTTCTTTGTAGTTGTATGTGATATGTTGATGCACACGTGCGGATATTCCCTTTGCTTTTTTAAATGTTTTTTCCCTGGCTCGTTTTACTGTACTTTTTTGCCTTTAAACCCCCAACTCCTTTGATCACCTTTCCAGAAAATTACCTTCATCTTTCTAAAACCTTCTTTTTAAGGATGAATGAAAAGGCAAATCTTTAGGGTAATCAGAGTTCATACCATCCTGCACCCCCTTTGCCTTCCTTTTCCCATGTTTTTATAGATGTCTTCAGTGGGGTATCTAAACAAAACTTCGTATCTGTGTAAAGTACTCTGGATCAGGATAGAGGGCTTAAGTGTCTAAAGAAATTCTCATAAAAAAGCTTTGATAATTCTAAAAACAGTAAACCCAATAAATACAGGTTTGTCCAATTTGGGACTTTCTTTTTTTTCTTCATTATCCCAAAAAGGTGATATGAAATTTTCAAAGCCTGATATTGGGTTTTTTAAAGTCGCTTAATTGCTTCGTTTTCTTTGGTGACTAATCAACTTTTTTGCGTTTGGGCGGTTTCCCCATGTTTTTCCCCAAACGTGTTTTTCATCAGCTTAAAAAAAGTCTTTTTCTGAAGCATCGGGATTTAGTTCTGAGGCAGGTTCTTCATGATGTATGGTTTCATGAACTGTTCTTGATCAAAAGAAATTTTTGCGATGGCAGCTGTTAACTTTAAACCAGTCAAAAAAAAATTGTAGAAGTTGTAATGAAGAAATAATTTTTTTTGCCTAAAAGTTAGGCAAAATTTTGGGGGTTTCCCTTTGGGACCATCTTTAGACTTTTGCTGCTATGGAAGCATTATGCGGTCATGGAGTTCATGAGGTATTCTAAGTAACTTCTAAAATGAAACCCGCTTTGATGGGCGTTAAATGCCCAAAAACCCATTTTAAATGCTTTTTGAATATTATTCTACCTGTGTACTTTTTTAAGTTGCGTAAGGGAAAGCGATTGGCCATTGCCCAAACCATAAGATTGTTTGCTCTAAATACAAAAGATAGTTAGCCTTTTCGGGTCATAGTCGCCCAAGTATTTGTTGTTTGCTTTACGAAATGATGCGACGCCTAAAATTTCCCTCACGCAATCCGTTTTCAATCTTCTGGATCTTGGTAAATGACAATAATAAACTGTCTCCGAAAAATTTTTAAAAAAAGCATCCAGTATCCGGGCGCAAAAATGTAATGCGCAGGTCCAAATTAAATGTTTCATGCGGTCTTCCTATAATTTTAAAAACGTCCCCCAACAAACTACATCTGCCTAAAGTAGGAGTCTGATAGTCTCCCATCGTTTTACATTTTAATTTTGCCAGGCTTTGAGCATGCGGGTAACGAGTCACTGTTGTCCTTTCCAAAGACTAGAAAAAAACCCCCCTTTAGGAGGAAGCGTTCTTCGTAAAACCTTTCCAACTGCCCTGTACTTAAGGGTAAAGCCCTTTTAAGAGGTTGGGTCAAAATATTTTTTGTTTTTGGGGGCAGGATTTTAAAGGGCCCAAAACCCAGGACTCTAATGCCCCATATGTGTTGCTTAGATCATAAAAAGCTGTTATTAAAGTGAAAACACATTCTTTTTGATGATGTGCTGCATGTCCCCTAAAGGGCATGTCCCTTTTTCTTTAAAGGGGGGGTTCAAAACCTCGCAAGTTGTAAAAGAATAGGCAGTTTTCCTGTCTTTGGATCAACTTTAGTTGAAGATTGCTTTTTACTGTGCGCTGCCTCAAAACTTCCACTAATGTGATCATGGTCTTTTGTGGGGTTTACATCTTGGGCGTTGCTTAAACCGCAAATCCAACTGCGTGGCTGGTCTATGTTGTGGTCTTCGGCGCCTTTTTGATTTAGATAAAATTTTTGTTTTGAAAGGGTTTTCGCACTTGCTGCATGCGTTTTTTAAAATGTTTCTGCAGCATTGGTCCCCATATAATTTTGGCTCTGAATAAACGCCTCCGCCTAACAATAGAGGCAAAAGAACAAATTGAAAATTACTCATTAAGACTGTTTTCGGTTTTTGTGGTGCTGGCCCTTATAAAGGAACAATAAGCGACTCGCAGTTGCGTAAAATCGTATGGAGAATTTTTTCAGCCGTTTCAGTTCTTAAAAAAAACTTTGACTGGCGGGGGGTAGTTAGTTTGTCTTTCAGTTACAGAACTTTTCATGTTTTTTTGTTCACTCGCGGCTTGACAGTGGAATTCTTGTTAAAAATTTTTTTTGCAGTTTTGTAGTTAGGTTTTTTGAAGTATGCGCCCAAAAATTGTCATTGTGCGTATCAATGTGTAAAGGGGCAGCCTGCTGGGAAACTTTTGGGTAAGTCCACGACTTTTGGCGGTTCGCCCATTGTTGGATGTTTTGGGGCACTTTTTTGGACCAAATTTTTTTCCCCTCCCCTTGTATACTTAAAGTTATTGGGGTTTTTTTTGTTCTTCAAACTGATCAATTTGGGGCACCTAACAGGAAAGGATATTTCCCTTTAAGTTAAGTCTTTTCGTATTGCGTTGTTAGTCATCTCTCGCGTGTTGCGGACATGAGCAGCCTTGAAAAAAGCACCCATGAACATTTTTTGTCTGAATTTTTTTTGTTTAAAAAAAGCTCTCTTTTAAAAAAAACTCCCGAGGGAGCGAATGTAAACCTTTCCTACAATCGGTGCCTTTTAGCTGTTTTAAACAATCTCAAAGACTTGCCTCTGACCAAAACCCGGCCTCCATTTTAGCTTTTTCAGCGGGGCGTTTTAAAAGTGTAAGCAGCTCGTCTGCCCAACCGGGTGTTAAAATCATTAGAGGAAAAAATGTTGTTGTTTGTTTAGACCCCAAAATTCTAGTTTTCTTCATTTTTGTTTATGTCGATTAAACGAACATATTTTTCTGGGGGTTATTGTTAGTTCACTTGGAATTGAGAAATAGCTGTTTTCACACTTGCCTGTCGTTTGTTGGGTCAAAGACTTTTAAAACATTTCATTCAGTGCTCTTGATTAAAGCTCTCTCTCGAGATTCCTTCAAAAAATTCGTTTGTCCTTTATATTTTTTAGCCATGCGTCCCTTTTTTTCTAAGCCAAAATATTTTTTAAAATTTAAAAAAAAAAAACTTTCAGAATCAAAAATCAACGGTCTTTTGCGCTTGGGGCTATAAACTAAAGTATAAAAACCTTTTGGGGTTGTTTTTTGTGAGCTTTTAGAACAGAGTTTAATGTTCGTTTATTTTTTAAGATTTTTTTTCTGCTCGGGGTCGGCTGTTGAGAAAAACTTGTCCCGCCTTTTTTGAAAACAAAATTTTGTCTTTTGTGTCTTTTAAATCGGCTGTAAAACGATTAATTCTTCTCCTGATGTTTGGTCAAAAAAGGCTTTTTTGTCAGTTTAAACGAGCTAAATTTAGCTGTTATTTGTTGAACCCTAGCTGTGTGCTTTTTGGGTTTAGTTTTTAATTTTTGCTGCGCACCCACGGCTAATGAACACGGCCGAGAGCTAAAGACAAAAACCCCCTGAGGGGAAGCTGCGGGTTTCGCTTGCCTGTTGCTAAGAGACCAACACCGTTTGTGATTGAGACTTTAGTCGATGCCCAGTATTAAAATAGGTAACGCATTAAAGGGAGCAGAATACCTTCGTTTTTGGTTTTTTTCTGTTTTTGAAAGGTCTTGCTTAGTATTTCTGCTTTGCGTAAAGTTTGTTAAAACTAAAGGTTTTTATGTTAGGGGTTTTTTACTATCTCTTTTTGGCGGGGGCTGAGGCACATTTTTGGTAAACCGAACAGCATGTTTTTTTAAAAATGAAAAAAAAATTTAGTTACTACTCTGTTAATTGTTCTTTACAATATTCAGCTGGCTTTATATTTTAAAACAAAAGTACATTAAAACGGTTTATCGGCTTCTTCTTCTTTATCAATTTTAATGTTTTTGTCTCTCACAGCTCTCCCCCTTCCATGCAAATGTTTTCCCTTTTTGACCTTTTGGGAATCCATAAACGTTTTTTCGTTGTTAAAATAACTCGCCTACATTGTGAAGAGTAAATCTTTAGACACAAGGTCTACTGTTGGGCTTTACACCTCCCCCCCCCAAAAGTTTTCTTATTTCTCAAAAAGTGATAAGGTTTAAGCCCCTAGCGTGATTTTGGTTTGGACTACCCTCAATCGAACTTGTACTTTGTTATTTTTGGGTTAAAAAATTTTCCCTTCTCTTTTTAAGGTTCTTTCTCTTCGCACAGCAATTTAAAAAACCTTTAAGCGATTTGCTGAGACCTTAAACTAAAATTCCCTATAGGTTGCCCTGCTTCGGGTTTGTTTTATGATGAATCACTTTTGTATTATGGGAAAAATGTCTCATATTGGTGCGCAACAGCTCTGCTTAAATTTTGGGTTTCTACAACGTCAAAATCTAAGGAAAGTCGAAAGCTGTACTTTGCTTGGTGTTGATGATTTAATAAACCCTTTGTATTCATTAAAAGTTTAGTTCTTTTGACAAACTGTTTTTAAGCTCCTTGAAGTATGGTGCATGCGCTTTTAAAAACTCAAAAAACAAGGGATTGGAAAAAACGATTTTCCTACGCAAAAATTTACGGTATTATTTTTGACGTCTTTAGTATCTCCGCGCCTATTTTTGTTTTTGTGCTTTTCATTTTCGATTCCCTTTAAACGCAAGATCATCCCTTTCATTTTCCCCCCGTTAGCCATAGATCAGAATAGGTTAAAAAAAATGTCGCTTGTGTAAAGAAAAAATTTTTTGCCCCCCAATTTTTATAGAAATTTTTAACGATTGCCCCCCCAAAAATTTTGCAACTGTCCTGTTTGGGTTGTTGTGAATCGGCTCTATTTGAAAGTAAGACGGCGAGCCTGGCACAAACAATTCATCCGCTCCTAAGTCTGGAAATTTGACAGTAGAATTTGATCTGCATCAATGTAGTGGATTATTTGGAACAAAAAATATTCGTTTATTCCTTCCCCCCAGGGGGTTTTTCAGTTTTTATGCGGGTCAAGAATCGGCCATATGTTTGTTGTTTGGGATTTTTTTCAATAAAAGTTAATTTTTAAAAACATGGCAGAATTTTAAAGGGGAAGGGGTTATGTGTTTTTGATGTGGAGAGGGGATGAGTGAAATGATCCTTTGACACAGCACGTCAACGTCTCATTGCAGGTGAATTAAAAACCCAAATAGGTCGAGCATTTTACAAAAAGTTTAGGCCAAGAACCCCCCCGAATTTATAGACCCAAAAAGTTTTGAATTAGGATGGCCCTTTGTCTTAAAAAAAAGTCAGGGCAACTTGTTCGGGTTACAAAATAAAACCCGACCCATCAAAGTTTTTAGCTGTGGGTTCAATTAGAATAGACAGTTTGAAAGATCAAAATCGCCTTGGCATTGCAGACCCAAAAAATTAGGGCGGAGGCAGTTGCTAAACTTCAAACCAACAAGAACTCCCCACGATAACCAAAGCAAACATGGAACTTAAAGAAATTTAAAAAAACAGCAGGCGAATTAATAAATAAATGAAGCAGAAACCAGTTTTTCGGAAGAAACAGGTTTAAAGACTATCACGACTCACGCTACCCCCTGCGAGAAAAAAGAGGCCCTTGACAGCTTTTTAAAAACCTCAGAGGGAATTAACAAACAATTTTGCAAAAAAGGTGAACTGGGGCATATAGAAGAGAAAAGAAAACTCGTTGGGCTGATTTTACGCCAACTTAGGACCTGTTTTTAAAGAAAGAAAACCCAAGCTAAAAGTCTTGAACATAAAAAATCGCAAGACTGAAAGGGTAACTACAACGAGACCAATTACGAACTCAGGAAAAGAATAAAAGAAAAAATCGAAAAAATTTTATATGAAGACGCAAAGTGCGAGAAAAAGAAATTGTTTTGAGAGCATGGGTCACATTGCAAGCGTTTAACTGCCTTGGGGTTTTTCAATAAGTACACTGGTGTGGCTTTACAGGGGGGTGGGGGCAAGTTCGTGCCTCCGCCGCCATCGCCTGTAAATCATGGGGAAAAAAAAAGCTTAATATCTTGCGTTTATTAAAAAAATTCTGGTAAAGCCGTGAACGCTTTCCGGAAAATTTTGGGGGGTATTTGGGCTGGGTTTTTTCTTTCGCAAGCAAGTTTTGGCTTTTGGCCGAGCACTTATGGGGATTAGTTCTCTTTAAAAGTTGGGTTATTTTAGTAGATAAAGACCAAGTAAACCCAGGCCCGTTAAACCAAGAACAAGCGCTGTCTTTTTTTAATTTAGGTCATCGCGAAAAGAGTCTGGAGCTTTGCTGAGTCTTCAAGACTTTGGGGGTTTTGGACTTCGGGGAATTTTATGACTTAATCTTGGGGGGGTTTGTTACTCTTGTAATTTTATGGTCAGAATTTATGCGTTTTTCCCCAAAATTTGTATTGCCTGCTTAAAAATTTTATTTTTTTAAATTTATTATTTTTCCTACCCGGAGTCTGAGGTCAGAAGGCAGCATGTATAAACCGTGCCAAAAGCAAAGTCTATTTCGATCTTGGTTTGAAAAAAATTTTGGGATCTTTTAATCTTTAGGTAAATCAACTGTAGAATTAATGGGTCCTCTAAAATTTGCTAATTTGTTTTTTCGCGTCAAACCAGTGAAGGATCAGTATGCTCGATTTGCCTGTGTTTCGAACCCAGCAAACACCCAAAAGTAAGTACGATTTGAGTCGTTTATTCGTTTTATTCCCGCCCGTTAGGCCCTTGAGTGTCTAAGAAATTTGTGTCCCTGGTTTTTGCTCTTGCTCTATGGACAGGGCTCAACATTTTTAAAGGGGGAACGCCCTCAAAGTTTACTTTCGTGGTGCCCTGAAAATAATGACGCCTATGCCATGTTATGATCCAACTTTTGCTAAAATCTGTTTGATGTTTAAAATTGAATTCGTTTCGATCCTTTTAAAACTTCATGTTATTCTGGGCTGAGTGGGTTAACGGTTTTTCATTTTGGGAAAGGCGCTTGCAATTCAGCCAAAAAAAAAGTTGGGGAAGGGTAATAGAAAAAAAACGGTACACTGACCCCCCAAAAAAATTTGGTGATTTAAAAGATCAGATAGCCCCTCCCCCCAGTTTTGCGCAAAACACAGCAAAGTTTAATGGTTCTGTAAAAAATGCATCGGAGCTAAACCCCGCTTTTGGGGTCTCTTCAATGGGGGGTTAGATATCTGCTTATGGAGTTCCCTTTTATGAAAGAGGCGTCTGGGGCCCGAAAGTCAAGGTATCAGTTTTAATTTTTAGATTTTGTGCGGCCCCCAAAAGAAAATTTTGCGCGTATATTGAAAGCACTCATTTTAAATTTTTTTTAAAAAAAGTTTTAACAAAAAAAACTCAAGACCGCCTTGTTTTAGAACATGTATTTATAAAAAATTGAGGGGCCAAAACGGTGGTCCATGAAATATTTTACAAAATCGAGGGTTTTTAAAGCGAACCAAGGGGAATAATAAGATTATAAAAATTGCGGGGCTCAAAATAACCCGTTAAAATACCTGATGGTTTTAGGGTTTTGCTCACTAAAAAAAGCAATGGTAAAATTCGGGATTATTCAAAATTAAAAAATGCAAAAACTAAAAAAAAAATATTAACATTCGAAACTGAAATGCAGATTTTTTAAATTTTATAAAGAGCTAGCTAAAGGGTTGGGTTTTTAAGTTGACATAGGTCCTAAAGATTTTTTGTTGCGCCAAACAAACTACTTTTAAGGGGGAAATCGCTCGATCTTGCATTACATTTTCTTTTGTTCTTTGGTTGAGCTGAGCATGAGAAAACTTATTGTGGAAGGCCCCCAAATGTTTTAAGGCTTTACCCGGGGGGGGGGAAAGCTGCATATTGCGATTTGAAATTTACAATTTCCCCAATTTACAGGTTTTAAAAATTGTTTGTGGGTGGGGTTTGGTATTTAATATAAAATTTCAGCCCAAAACAGGGAAAAGTTTGAAAGCAATAAATACAATGTTTGGAAATTTTTAAAAATAAAACGTACTAAAAAATGTCGCGTGGGCCAGAAGCCGGGGGGTTACATTAGCGCCTGTGAGGTGTTTAACCTTGAATTAAAAAACCTTGCGACGTTGCGGCTTGAAAAGAATGGTGAAAAAGGCACTTTGTAGGTTTTTGGTACACTAAAGATGGGGATTTTAAAAGAAAAAAGGGTTTGCGACAGCAAAAAATTTCCCAAACTAAACAGCTGCCATCTGAAGCAATAAATTTTGGCCCGTAGATATAAAAAAGTCGAAAGCGACCTCAATTGGGACTTAGAACCCTATTTAGAAAGGGACATAAAATTTGAATTTATAACCCCTTTTTCTATTTTTTGCCATCAAAAAAATTTCAAAGGAAAAACATTAAAATCGGCCTTTAAATGTTAAATCTTATGCCAGACGCAATAGCGGAAGAGATTTAATAAAACCGTTTTGGGAAAAAAAAACAGTACATCCCCCACGAAGAGAAAAACGGTTTTTAAAAAGCTTCTACAAAATTTCAGTTCATTCCGCAATGAAATTAGGGTGCGTTCACATGATTTTGAAATTTTTTGTTTAAAAGTAAGGGGGGGATGGGGTTGTGGGGGGGTTATTGACGTCTTCTAAAAGGAATTCTAATTAGTGGGAAAACTTAAATTTTAAAAAAATTAAAGGTTTGTCGCATTCTTCCCCAAAGGCGAGGATTTAAGGTCATAACAACAAACAACAAAATCAAAATTAGTCTAAATAGAAACAATCTTTCAGAACTGATTTTGGGTTAAATTTTCGCATTTAGCCCTTTTAGGATTTTATTATACTGAACAAGTTTTAACAGAGGACTGATTTAAAAAAACAATAAAACCCGATTAGATTAAATTTGTTTTAAAACTAGGGGCGTTAAAAATTTATGACAAAAACCCCCTTGTTCTTGATTTGTGGCAGAGGTTTAAAAACAAATTTATCCTGACCTGTTACAAACGTTTATGTTATAATTTTGATCTATTTTGGGTTTTTGCCCAACACTTAAAGGGAAAAAAAGAAAATTTTAAAAGAGGGTTTATTGGAAAATGTGACTTATTTAGTTGATCCTAGCAAAAAACTGAGTGAGTGTTTTGAAAAGTTTTTTAAAACGTTTTTAAGGAAGCAGACCTTTTTATTATAGATGCGTTCAGCAGAAAAAGCATGTTAAAAAAAGAAACCTTTTTCGAAACTAGCTTTCAGCGGAGAATGCTGGGTAAGTGTGTGGATTTTATGCCCGAAAATAAACTCAGTTTTAAAGACTTTAGGAACAGTTAAAGACTGTGTTTTTTTCCATGAAAAACAAAGACTCATTTAAAATTTTTTGCGCGAAAAAGATGTTTTTGAAAACGACCAAGAAAAACATAGGGTTAAACAAAACTAAATTTGGGGAAAAGTTTTGTAAATTGTATTAAAAACGGATAAAACCCGCCGTAGTTTGTTTTTGTAATGTTATTTTTGGGGTTTTTGACGTTTTTTTATTTCCCGAGAAGTATATGCGCTTGCGGTTGTGTGTGTTGCCGCCTCTCTGTCTGCTGTCTCCTCTTCTTTCTCTTCTTCTCTGTCTGTCTGTCTGTTGCGGTGTTTCTCTCTCTCTCCGCCCAGGAAAAAAGGGGTTTTGGCCCCTTTCGCCCAAAAATGGTGGTGAGCAAGTGGCTTTGAAAAGAATTTATCTGTTTTCTGGTGAAAGAAGTGGCATTTAGAAAGCACGCAGTTGGTTAGATCTAGAGGTCTTGAACAATCTAACGCTTAAAATACACCGGTGGCAAATGTTATATCCCCTGTTGAACAGAAGAAACTTGTTGTTGAAGCCCCTTTTAGCAAAACGAATCAACGGTTCATGGCTTCCACAGGGACTTTCCAAAGAGGCAAAAATGTCTACATCCCGCCTGTAAGAAAATATACTCCCGTCTCTTCCTGTATCAAGTTGCAAAACCCACATAAAAAAAGTTCCTATGTACTTCAAATGCCTCTATGACAGCACATCAACAAAAATCCCATTATGAAATTCCCAAAAAAAAAGTAACGCAAAACCTACTATATATGCTTACACGCTAAATCTATCTATATCCGTATTGAAAATTTGCAAACAATGTGAAAAAAAATTTTGGGCAACGTTGCCCTCTCCCTTTTAAAGCTGCACTGATGGTTCAGTGTTGTTAGAATTTATTACGAAGGGATTTTTAAATCAAATTTAAAATAGATGGGAATCATTCCCTTTGGAAGGTTTTACTTGCAGCGATATATGCCATACTTACGGCTTAAAGAATTAACTTTTATTGCAACACCCCCAATGTCTCTTTTTTAAATTGATTTTGAATTGATTTTAATCCATTTGCAGTTTACAACGTGGGTGGTTTAAATTAGATGAGACTTGCTTTATTCTTTTTTTTGTTTTGTTGTTGTTCCCTGGCTAAAAGACTCCAGGGGTAGCGAACGCCGAAGCACTTGAAAACTATGGTACAAAACATCAGCTGGGGATGAGAACATAGTGTGTGCGTTTTTAATTTCCCCGCCGTGCGCGCCCACCCGCTTAGGGATTTTGGAGACTGACAAAGTTTGTAGGAGCTTGTCACAACTGAAAACAATCCCAAAAATTTTATAAATATGCAGGCATAACACTTTTTATGTAAAACCTTTGGGTTTTTGCCTATGTCGTTTGGGTGACAAAACTTAAACCAAAGGGGACCGCTTTATGAAATTAAATATTTAATACCGTCAAAAATCACAATCAGTGTTAAAAGCACTGAACGTTAAATGTTCAACCATGTAGGGAGCGAATACAGTTTAAATAGGATTTTAAAAATGGAAAAATTTTAAAAACCACAAGCTTGTTTCAAGCTAAAACCTCTCCTCAGGGTTTTTTAAAATTTTGGGGCCCCCCGGGTTATATTTGTGGTGTGGGGGGCGTGCGGTTCTGTGCGTGTGGCCGGGCCCGCCGGTTTTTTTTTTTTTGGGGGCGTTCAGGGGGGGGGTGTTAGGAATGGGGCATTGACAAGTTTCCCTTTTTGCCCGCAATTGTTTATCTTTTATGGTTTTTAAATTTTTTTCCCTTTTAAAAATCCTATTTAAACGGATATTTTTTATTATATATATTAAAATGTTATATATATATTTATATTATATTATATATAAATACAAAGCGCCCCGATGTGGGGCCTTTGCGGCGGCGGGCTTAAACAACTTTTCAGATTTTTTCTTATCTTTTTACCAAAGACTTCTTTTATTTTATCATGGGTTTAGGTAGAATCAGGTGGCTGATTTTCCCTTTTTAAAAATGAAACTAAAAAATTTTAAGGAAATTGAAGTAAAACCCCGGTAACAGGGGCGAACAAAAATGTACGCAAACCCAACACAAAGCTTTTTTACCCCTTAGGTCTTTTCAAGTGAGTTTTGCCTGTAGAAAACCTAAGAGGTTAGAACATGTTGAGCATTGTCTTGTAATTAGTTTGTTCCCGTTCTCTGGTGGACTTACTTTAATTTCCTTTTGAAAACGGATTTCAATTTCCGCCTGCAGTTTGAAACTGAAAATAAACAGTGAGGGTGGATACCTCAAATGTTCAAAAACCGTTTACTACAATTTTCACATACAGAAAACATTTCAAGAACAGCAAACATGTTTGGAAAGAAAAAACATTCTTGTGAAAAGTTCGATACACTGCCCTTCTGCCTAAGACGTTTAGCTAAGACAGCTATCAAGTCCAGGTTAAAGGTATGGGACACAAAACTTTCTAATGATGTGGCATGTATATATATTACCTGCAATGGGCCTATTTCTGTGCACCACCTTTTACTGGGGTTTGTCCAGTTCTAACAAGAAGCTTCTGGTGCTCTGGCAACAGAAGACTATTTTGAAGACCATTTCTTTGAAGATAGGACAAAACAAAGCATTTCATAAATGTTCAAAAGCGACTTCTTTACCGACGACCTTTTAAGAACAGGACCAGAAGCTAGGAAGATTTCAAGCCTGGGAGAGACAAGAGGGAGAAGGGGAAGGGGGAGAAGGGCAGAAAGAATCAGAAAGCAAAAGAGGGTGGGTGGATGGGGGGGGGGGGGGGATGAGGGAGGGGGGGGGGGGCAGGAGGGTAGTTTCCAGAGGAAAGCTGAAGGTTCGTCAATGAGGATTGAAAAAGAGGTCATCTTAATTCAAAAGTAGCTATGTTTATATACAAGGTGAGGTCAATATTCATGGGGGCAGAGTGGGGGTGTCACAAATGAGGCCCTGTCCAGGGTATGGTGGCAACAGAGGCAACACCCTGGTTAGGGGGCTTTGGGAAAAGGAGTGGTGGGAGATGAAAGGGGCTGAGGAGAAAGGCAAAGTCCCCCCCAGACACTGAAGGTAATGTAGATTTTTTTTTTTCTTTGTGTGCACCAAAGGCCTCTCCTCGAGGCTAACAAGGTGTCCGTTCACTAAATTACGTACGTAAATCTTCCCCTATGCAAAAACAGGAGTACGCCTGCGTGATCAGAACTCATTATCTCCTTTGCCACCGTCAACCCCTCCTCCTCCCCCTCCCCTTCCATTAAACACCCCCTCCCTGCTCTCCTCCTCGCCTGAGCGAACCTCTTAACACAGTCATGTGATCTGCTTCAATCCAGCACTGCCTCATTTATCTGCTTCCTCCTCAAACACAGCATGGCAGTGTCCCAATCTCTCCTGCGTCATCGTTGACAGCAGTTAGGTTCTGTATTCTGTCCTAGGAGTGCCAGTCAGTGACAGGGTGTAACAAACAAGGACTTGCTGAACTACGCCTTTGCTAGCATTCCTTCTGCCATTGCTGCACAGGCACAGCCCCTCTGGAATGAGCTTATGTCCACTGGTATGCTGTCTCAAACAAGAATAAGCATTCTCAGGTTCCATCGACGAATGATAATTTGTGTATATATCTGCACATTATTCAAAGTTCATGAACGTATTGTGCGCAACTGCAATATATACATTGTAAAGTTAAGGTACACAAATTATGATGTACAATACAAAGATTTATTCACAAAAATCTATGTAGAAGTATGTGTGTGCACGCTGAACGCATGCAAGCGTGTGTGTGTGTGTGTGTGTGTGTGTGTGTGTGTGTGTGTGTGTGTTGTGTGTACACACCAGATATTACAAGAATTTGCACTATATGTCCTTCAAAGGAATTTGGGGATAATAATCATATCAAACATAACACATTTCAATGTCCAGAGTAAAACTGATACCAAAATTCTTCAGAAAAAACAAACAAACAAATTTTCACACTTTTGTTTGATTGTTAAAAAAAAAAAAGACTTGCAAAGATGCTTTGCCTTCAGAAAAAAAACAACAACCAAAGTTGTATCAGTTTTTTTCTTTTTTCAATTTTGATTTGCCCTGTCAATGAGTATTTCATGATGTGATCACAGACTTTGCCACTTTTCATTTTACATTTCCCACCGCTTCTCTGATCTTTCTCGTTATTTTCTTGTTATTACTAATAGAACTGTTTGTTACAGTTCATTTTCAAGTATCCTGTTGAGAGTATCTGAAGCAATATTTTTCTCATTCTTATACACACACGGTTCTGTTTATCTCTTACACGAGTCTAGTGCAAGTCTTATAACGCATCCATGTGATTCAATACCCCAATGACAACCAATTCATTTACAAAGATAACATCTACTGTTGGGCACCAACACACTGAAGTTGTTGATGTTCCACTCCTCGTCATCAAAAAAGCTCACTTTATCCCCCCTGGCAGAATTGAACGTTGACAATTTCAGAAATGTTTCGGCTTTATCATAGCCGCAAATGATCACATTTCCCTTATATGCGTATTCAGGTTTCACCACAGCTTTGTCTGCCTGCGTACCATCCACGTCATCCCATGGCCCGATGTGAACACGTCAGTCAGTCCCAGTCGGTCCACTTCCAACAGCAAAGTGTCCAAGTTGAGGGCCGACGGCCTTATGGCACTTATGATGTACAGCTTGCAGTGGCGGTCACGCTTGAGGTGCAACAAGAACTGCTTGGACACTCGGCAAGACAGCTGTTGGGTCTGCTTGTTGTACAGCTTCAAAGTATTGTCCCAGTCAAACACCACATGAGCTCCGTCCTCTATCATGTCATCACAGATGTCCCTGGGCTTGGATGTAAGGACCCGAAACCTTTGCTGGCCACTGATGAGCAGTAAATGAGCTGCTGTTCGAAAAGGGTTGGTTTGTCCTGTTACCAGGTTCTCTGAGAACTAATCCCGAACTGCTGAGAGTTCAGTTGTCTGGGTATGGCGCTTGTCACAGCATACTTTCCAAAATCAGTTGCTGGAATTCCAGATCCATCTCTGAGCTCTCTACACCACAGTCAGCCTCCACATCTGTGTCAAGAGTGTTGTTGCCATGCCAGGATAGGGTCTGCTGTACGACATGTTCAAACGAGATCTGGTTCTGAACTATGCTCAATCAGGTCCCGCTACTCTTGTTTTAGTCCAAAAATTCGTATACAAAAATAAACAAATAAAAAACCACTGTTTTAATCTGCGGTTTAACTCTTTAAAAGTTTATTTTCATTCCTTTTCTAACGTATCCAACTCTTCAACAAGTCACGAGAACAGTCCTGGTATCAAGTGACGAGAACAGTCTTGGAATCAAGTGACGAAAACAGTCTTAGACGTTTTCTTTTTCCTTTCAGTTTTCCGCCCACGTCTAAGCTGTCCGCAGGGCCTGTTCCGCAAATTAATGCTATCCGAGTTTCTGCTTGCCCATCACTGTGATCACGTTCGGCGTTTCGTAGGCAGTTAACCTGAAATTCAAGATGGGGGGGCTGTGCTTCGCTAAAACTGCCACCACACAACTTCTTTCTACACGCGTACAGTGTCACTGTAGTCCAAAGGTCGCTCGTTTCTTTTGATCGCTCCCGAGTTTACGGCTCACCGACTTCGGTCCAGGATGTAGGTCTCCGGGTTTTTCATACCGTTCGTGTACACATACCCATTGCTTAATTCGTATTATTTGCTTAGTCAATGCATAACGGGATTTTTCTTTTCTTTAACTTCTTGTGAATGGTGGGAAGAACCGTAGCAATGTTTCCCCAAAGATGCGGAAGCCGTTTCACTTTCGCTAGGCCATACGTGGCGAGAGGGGAGAAGGGAGGGGAGGGAGGGTCGAATATTCTTGATATCAGCTGATAACCTCTGGAGTGTAAAAATTACTAAGTACAGGTTCTGTACTGTCGTGTTGTCTTGATAATTAAATACAAATGCGAAACAGCATATGAGTAAAATGAGTATATTAGTCATCAAGTGTTCTACGCAGTTTGTGTCTTGGAGATTTTCTGCTGTATCAAGGGAGATAACGCTAGGCCTAATCACTAGCCTATTTACCTTCGTGTTGTTATGAACACAACTTCGTCCTTACCTTCCGATCAAAACTAAATGAATGGTACAGTATAAGACAATATGCGAGTGCGACCCCTTGTTGCCAAATTTGCTCCAGGGGCCAACAGTCTTGAGTCACACTGTTTTATGTTTTATGTTATTTTATTTTACTTTTTAACATGCGCGCTGGTGACCTACTCGTTTTTGAGTGAACCAGTATTTTAGGAAGAAGAAGAAGAAGAAATAATGAACAGTTAAATCAATGAATAACAAAAACATGTAAGTGAAGAACTAAGATGTCATCACAACTTTGGTTTCCACCCTTTGCTTGGTTTCACAATGATCGTCAGATTTATTTATAGCAGATTCAAAGGAGTACAGTTGTTTCGTTTTCTATGCGGTGAAACAGAGAGAGAAAGCACAGGCCAGCAGTGACCCGAACAAATGAGACCCCAAATGGATTAAAACTGATCAACTTTGTGACTCAGAACTTTGTTCATGCTAATTGTTTTTTCAGCTTGTTTGTTGGTGTTTGAACAAATTAGACAGACTGATTGGATTGTTCGAAAGGGTGGAGGAAAGGCTGGAGAGACTGGAAAAAAGATGCAGTGGAAAGGCTCTCGAAGAGAAGATTGAGGAGTATGTTGAGAAAAAGGTGTCAGAACTATGGGAAGAGAAGGTTGACAAGGAAAAAAGAGAGCTGAATCTGATATTTACAAATATTCCAGAGTGTGGAGTGAAAACAGGGAAGAAAGAATGAAAATGGAGAGGGAGAGTATACAGAAGATGGTGGGAAAGATTTGTCCTCAATTGAAAGACGAGACTGTCCAGAATCCAGTGAGACTGGGCAAATACAATATCGGAACAAAACCGAGACTGCTTAGAGTAAGTGTACAAAACAAGGAGGTAAAAAAAAGAAATATTGAGAAATGCCCACAAAATAAATGCAGGGGTGACAGAGCAAAAAAAGAGGATATATATAAACCCAGACTACACACCAATTGAAAGACAAAAGAACAAAGAACTAAGAGAAGAGCTTCGAAAAAGATTGAGAAAGGAGAGAAAGACATTGGAATCAGAGGTGGGAAAATAGTGAAAGTACAGTGGAAACCTAGGCCTGGCCAAGATGATAAAGAAGAAAACTGACAATCAAAATACAAGAACAAAGAACATGTGATAGTTTTAAAAGGTATGTAGATAAAAAAATCTGTGCAGGAACTGTCATACACGTTCTTGTACACAAATGCAGATGGACTGTTGAACAAAAAAGATGATTACTTCTATTAGCTGAAGAAAATAAACCTCACATTATAGTAATAACAGAATCTATAGCGAAAAACCCAAAAGGGGTAAATTCTGTCGAATATTCAATGCCAGGTTATGAACTATTTTTCAATGAAAATCCCAAAAGAGGTATAACTGTATATGTGAAGGACTCTATAAATGCAAAAGTATACAAGTTTTACAAAAGGAAATGACTTTGATGAAAACTTGGGATTACCTTTTTAAATAAGGATAGACAGAAAAATACTGATTGGAACTATTTACAAAAGTTCCAAACTCAACAACTGAAAATGAAGAAAAAATGTTTGAGTTGCTGAAACAAATTAGATTAGAAAGATTCAAATATGTTTGTATAACTGGAGATTTTAATTTCCCAGATATTGACTGGCATGGTACTGGCTCTGGAGAAAGAGGTCAAAAGTTCATAAACTACCTACAGGATGCATTTCTGAACCAAATGGTGAAACAACCAACAAGACACAGGGAGGGACAAAAATCAAATATACTAGATTTAGTACTGTTAATGATGAAAATATGATATCAGACATTAAGCACTTAGCTCCTATAGGCAAAAGTGATCATGAGGTTTTAATGTTCTCTTTGTACCTAGGAGAGGAGCAAGGGAAAGAAGAATCAAAGCAGTCATATAATTTTAAGAGAGGAAATTTTATACAAATGAAAGAAGAATTGAAGAAGATCGACTGGAATAAACTCAATGATCTTAGTGTAGAAACAATGTTGGGTGGAAATTAAAAGTATTTTAAATTCTTTAATAGAAAACAACGTTCCAAAACAAATTATTAAGAAAAATAAAAAACAGAAACCAAAGTGGATGAATGTAAAGACAATGAAATTTGTAAAAAAGAAATATAATATGTATCAGAGATTCTTAGTCACAAAGCAGGGGAAAGATTATCAAAATTATATTAAAGCACGAAATACTTGTAACAAAAAAATAAGAAAAGCAAAAAAGGAATTTGAAAAGAAGTTATCAAAGGATGTAAACAAAATCCAAAAGCCTTTTGGAGATATGTACAATCGAAAACAAAGATGAATACTGGAGTGAGCCCTTTAGAGACTAAGGATGGTGACACAGTGGAGACAGATAGAGGTAAGGCAGATATTTTGAATACATTTTTTTCTAGTGTATTCACACGGGAAGATACTAATAATATGCCTGTTCTAGGTCCAGCCTCAAGGTCAAAAGGCATAATGTTGGAAAATGTAGATATTTCAGTGGATGCAATAAAAAAGAAACTTCAATCTTTAAACCCTAATAAAGGCATGTGGTCCGGATGCCATCCCATCGAGAATACTAAAAGAGCTAAACGAGGGAATGCCCTTCCCACTTTACATACTCTTTTCTAAATCTGTTAAAGAAATGATAGTACCTTCAGATTGGAAAACAGCTACAGTCATTCCAGTATTCAAAAAAGGTACAAGAACAGATCCAGGAAATTATAGACCAGTGAGTTTAACATGCATTATATGCAAAATTTTAGAATCATTTATTAGAGAGGCTATTATTAAACATATGACAGAAAATAAATTATATGCTGAGTGTCAGCATGGATTTCGTGCAAAAAGATCTTGTGTGACTCAACTTTTAGAAGTGATGGAAGACTTCACAAAGGAGATAGATAAAGGAGAGAATATAGATGTTTTGTATTTAGACTTTAGAAAAGCATTCGATTCAGTACCACATGAAAGACTTTTAAAGAAATTAGAGTCTTATGGAATAATAGTAAATATACTTGGTTGGGTTAGAGACTTTTTATCAAAAAGAACTCAGAAGGTAAGGATTGGTAGCTCCTTCTCTCATAGTGCTGATGTTATTAGTGGGATACCACAAGGTAGTATTTTGGGACCAATATTATTTACGGTGTTTATAAATGATCTCCCTGTAGAATTAAAGAGTACATGCAAAGTCTTTGCAGATGACACAAAACTGTATAACTCTCCAAAATTACATAAGGAATTACAAAAGGATATTGAAACATTAGTACAGTGGTCTGATACTTGGAACCTATATTTTAATTGCAGAAAAATGTAAAGTACTTCATATTGGTAAAACAAACCCACAAAAGGAGTATATAATGAAAATTGGGGCAAGGAAATAAAAGTATCTAAATGTGAAGAAGAGAAAGACCTAGGTGTGACTTTTGACAAAAACTTATTATTTGACAATCATATTGTAAATAGTATTAATAAAGCTAACAGAATGATTGGAATAATAAAAAGAACCTTTACATTTATGGAAAAGGACACTTTTTTGCAATTATATAAGACACAGTTAGACCTGTTCTTGAATATGGCAACACTGTATGGTATCCAATGCTAAAGAGACAATCAGAAGCTCTAGAACAGGTACAAAGAAGAGCAACCAAAATGATTCATAATATAAAAGATTACTCATATCAGGAAAGATTAAAATATTTGCAACTTCCAACACTTAAGGCAAGAATGAAAATATTTGCAACTTCCAACACTTAAGGCAAGAAGAATAAGAGGTGACTTGATTCAGGCATACAAGATATTTAATGAAATTGATGATGTTGATAAAGCACGCTTTTTTTGTACTCCGCAGAAGAATGTTACAAGGAACAGTGAAGATAAGATATTTAAACAATATTCTAGAACGAATTTAAGAAAATTTACTTTTACTAATAGAGAACCAACTTTTGGAATAAACTAACACTAACATCAAACGTGCACCCAGTATTAATGTGTTCAAGAACCTCATAGATAAACATGAATTATTAACAAAAATAGATATTGAATTGATGGATAATAAGTCTGAGCTAGCCTATGACTGGACCAACGTTATGAAAAAAAAAAAGGATATATACATACAGAAGGGGCGTAAAAAGCCTAAATAGCTAAGTTGTATTGATACAACGCCCCTGATCCTGATCCTGATCCTGATCCTGAATGCGCATATCGGCCTCTACTTAAGACGTGCTGATGAAATGACCCACAGAATTGACGGCACGGCTCTCTGGTCTGACCAGCTGACTTTTTCAATAACACACACAAATTTGACAATGAACTGTTCAAGAAGTCAACTCCTGCATATACACTATGATGACAGCATGAGCATACAGGCACATACACTTTTTTTTTCACAGAAAGTTTTAAGCAACATCTTCAACTTTGTACATGATGTTTACAAATTAGTTAAAATGACTAACATGAATGTAGGGTTACATGTCCCTTTGTTTCTCGGTTCTTTGTTAATATTGTACCCTCAGAAAAATCCTCATGAGACAATAAGACACAAGTATTGCACTGTACATATTAAAAGGCAGCTGTTTCTCTATTTTTAAAAAAAACCCACAAACTTTTATTTCAAATTCAGTCTGCATGGCAGGAACAATCTGGACCAAAACCACAGGATTCATGGGAGCAAGTACACACGGGTTCATTCTGCGATCTGTGTGCAAGTTGTGCTCATGGCTGTGTTTTAAAGCAGGCACATGGCAGGTCAACTCCTCAGCCGCTGGGCTGCCTGCAGCAGGTACGCAAGTCTTCTTACATCATTGCTCTGAACCAGAGGCATGCAGCGCCACCGCTGTCAGATGATTTCAGCGTGGCACATTCAAAGTCTCTGTGTCGTCTGCCCACACACCCAAACCCCTCCCTGCAGCGATGCAGTCGCTCTTGCCTGACCCAAATTACTGACTTCTATGGAATATCTTAGAACACGTTTCTTTGACCCCAGCATAGTTGCTTATAAAACACAATGTCATGAACAAAAATCAAACGGAGATGACCACTTACGCCCACGAATCGAATTTTTTGGGTTTAGATTGTTTCCGGCTTTGATGACTGTACTCATGTTAATTATGCGTATTGTGAGGACAAAGACAATGCGCACTGTTTGCTGTGGACCCAGGAGCAAAGTTACAATGACATTAAAACCTAAATTCAAGACAACTGTTTTTGTATGAATTTTTCTAAATATCACACTGAAATTTGAGTTAGCCCCTAACTTCTTGAGATGAAATTTGAAAAATTAATGACAAGGCTCAGCTGGAAAATGTAGACAAATGAATCGCAGAACTAAACACGATGCGTTTCGACCTCTCAGGTCTTCTTCAGGCCAGATACACAACACTCAGGACTATGAAAATGAATGAGCAATCACTTACCTTCATCCAATTCTGCACAAGACGGGTGTTGAATGAAAACCAAGAGCGTATGAGCTTGTGTAAGATCAAAACTGATCCATGTAGCTTGATCTGTGTGTGTATGTATGTGTGCACACATGTGTGCATGGACTCTGTATGTGTGCGTGTGTGTGTGCACACACACGCATGCGTGTGTGTCAGAGGAAGAAAGAGAAAGAGTGTGTATGTATATATGTGTGTATGTTTGTGCATACACATGTAGGAGTGCACACTTGTCTCACCATCTCACTCTCAACCCATCTGCCACATCCTCACCCCACCCTTACACTCCCTTTCTCCCTCTCTCTCTCTCTTCACTCACCTTAGATGTTTAGCAGCTGCTACAATCTGTCTTTTGGTTTCATCTCCTTCTTTTAACTTCTCCACTGAAAATGTTAATGACATCACACAGTGTACATAAAATCCTGTGTGCCATCATGCTGTGCATATCAAAAAGAAAGTCGGTAAACATGCTACATTCTGTACCTAAAAAACCTCCATGATTTCACATTCTCATATTTTCATTTCTATACATCAATAACATCAATGATGTCATTTCTGTATTTAAAATCAATTCCTTTACTATATTATGTCTTAAAACATCAATAGCTAAAGACATCATTAATATCCTATATATCCTATAACATGCCTAAAAACCTTGATGATGTCAGATGCTGTTTAAAAATTCACACACACACACACACACACACCACACACACACACACACACACACACACTCTCTCTCTCTCTCTCTCTCTCTCTCTCTCTCATCATTTTGACTCATTTCCCACTGAAACTAGCCAAAGAAGAGTCCATAAAACAAGTATCACAAGCCTGCTCCCAGTGCCTGCCTACCCTCTAACCCAGTTTCAGATTGACCAAGGAGCTGTCACTGCTTGCAGACTATATCCATATACACTACACCACAACTGCTTAGTTTTAAGACCATACTGCGCATAATTGATGCTCATAGATATACTAGTCAATGGCAAACATGAGAGGAAGGGCTCTTGAATATGACATAGATGTCTGACCAGCGCATTACCCCACTGCCTTGGTCAGACCTGGAGTACCCCAAACTAACATTGTCTGTGCCACTATCAAAAGTGTGTTAACATGAGTGAGCTCATGTGTGTGTGTGTGTGTGTGGTGTGTGTGTGTGTGTGTGTGTGTGTGTGTATGGGTGGGTGGACACAGGGTGGTTGGGTACAGGCCCATGTGTGTGTGTGCCAGTGTATACGGTTTGTGCATGATTGTGTCTGTGTCTGTCCGTGTCTGTGTGTGTTGGGTACAGGCCCATGTGTCAGTGTATATGGTTTGTGCATGAATGTGTGTGTGCCAGTGTATACGGTTTGTGCATGATTGTGTCTGTGTCTGTTCGTGTCTGTGTGTGTTGGGTACAGGCCCAGTGTGTCAGTGTATATGGTTTGTGCATAAATGTGTGTGTGTGTGTGTGGTGTGTGTGTGTGTGTGTGTGTGTGTGTGTGTGTGGTCTGCATGCATGTGTGTAATCTGTAGATTGTGTGAGCATGCTCCTGCATGCATGTGTAAGTGTGTGCACATATGTGGGAATGTGTGCCTGTGTATATAAGCATACATGCAGGTGTATGTGTGTGTGTGCACATATGTGGGTATGTGTGCCTGTGTATATAAGCATACAAGCAGGTGTATGTGTGTGTGTGTGCACATATGTGGGTATGTGTGCCTGTGTATATAAGCATACATGCAGGTGTATGTGTGTGTGTGCACATGTGTGTTTGAGTGTGCGTGTGTGTGCTCTCACATGCGTGTGTGTTTGTGAGAGTGCGTGTGTGTGTGTATGCATTTGATTATTTGTGGGGAAAGAATGTTCAGAAGATGACAGTTATTATAGATCAGTAACAACAACATATATAATGGTGATGAAGATTGTGGTCAAAATCAACTGGGATGAACGTGCTAATGAAACTAATAATGATAGTAAGAATAATTATAACAGCAAAAGTAAAACTAACAGCAATGAAAAAGGTGCAAGCAAACTAAAATAGAAAGCATTTTACAATACAAGTATAAGTAAGATAATCAAAGGACAAACAGAGGTATTAAAACTTCTTAACCCCCCATACACCCACCCCCACATTCCCTCTATAACAGCATGTGGAACGTGAGAGACGCGCGGCCATGCATACCATCTGCTAACAACACAACCCCTAACCCACATGAACATGCATGCCTTTGGATCGCGCACAAGACAACCATCTTATTCTCTCCATCTCTCAACACTGCAGGCCCACAGGCATCAACAGCCCACAGGCATCAACAGCCCACAGGCATCAACAGCCAACAGGCATCAACAACCCACTGGCATCAACAACCCACAGGCATCAACAACCCACTGGCATCAACAGCCTACAGGCATCAACAACCCACAGGCATCAACAACCCACTGGCATCAACAACCCACTGGCATCAACAGCCCACAGGCATCAACAGCCCACAGGCATCAACAGCCCACTGGCATCAACAACCCACTGGCATCAACAGCCTACAGGCATCAACAGCCCACTGGCATCAACAGCCCACTGGCATCAACAGCCCACTGGCATCAACAACCCACTGGCATCAACAACCCACTGGCATCAACAGCCCACAGCATCAACAGCCTACAGGCATCAACAACCCACTGGCATCAACAGCCCACTGGCATCAACAGCCCACTGGCATCAACAACCCACAGGCATCAACAGCCCACAGGCATCAACAACCCACTGGCGTCAACAGCCCACTGGAATCAACAACCCACTGGCATCAACAGCCCACTGTCATCAACAACCCACTGGCATCAACAGCCCACTGGCATCAACAGCCCACTGGCATCAACAGCCCACTGGCATCAACAGCCTACAGGCATCAACAGCCCACTGGCATCAACAGCCCACAGGCATCAACAACCCACTGGCATCAACAGCCCACAGGCATCAACAACCCACTTTCATCAACAGCCCACAGGCATCAACAGCCCACTGGCATCAACAACCCACTGGCATCAACAGCCTACGGGCATCAACAGCCTACAGGCATCAACAACCCACTGGCATCAACAGCCCACTGACATCAACAGCCCACAGGCATCAACAGCCCACTGGCATCAACAGCCCACAGGCATCAACAGCCCACAGGCATCAACAGCCCACTGGCATCAAAAGCCTATAGGCATCAAAAGCCCACAGGCATCAACAGCATCAAAAGCCCACTGGCATCAACAGCCCACAGGCATCAACAGCCCACAGCATCAAAAGCCCACTGGCATCAAAAGCCCACTGGCATCAACAACCCACAGGCATCACAAGCCCACTGGCATCAAAAGCCCACAGGCATCAACAGCATCAAAAGCCCACTGGCATCAACAGCCCACAGGCATCAAAAGCCCACTGGCATCAACAGCATCAAAAGCCCACTGGCATCAACAGCCCACAGGCATCAACAGCCCACTGACATCAAAAGCAGGCATCAACAGCCCACAGGCATCAAAAGCCCACAGGCATCAAAAGCCCACTGGCATCAACAACCCACAGGCATCAAAAGCCCACAGGCATCAAAAGCCCACTGGCATCAAAAGCCCACTGGCATCAACAACCCACAGGCATCAAAACCCCACAGGCATCAAAAGCCCACTGGCATCAAAAGCCCACTGGCATCAACAGCCTACAGGCATCAACAACCCACAGGCATCAACAGCCCACAGGCATCAAATGGCCATGGTTATGAAGCTGAGGTCCCCCATGATAATAATAATAATAATAACAATAACAAAGCATCCATAAAGCGCCTTGAATCTGTGATGCACCCCAGTATGTGTTTCTTTCAGGGCAAATGACCAGTGCATCAAAAGATGAACATGAATAAACAGACAAATCAATAGATTTATCAAACAATAAATCACTACCATAATATGTTTCACACACACACACACAAAACCATGTGTACACACTGACATATAAACTCACATACACTATGTTGGGGTGCATGTGTATACACACACACACACACACACACACACACACACACACACACACACACACCGACCCTTACATCGAATGACGCTCCACATTAAACACTTGCATCACTTCATTGGTACACACTTATGAGAGCACATATGTTTGCAGTAAAAACTGGGGATCCTGAGAAATTCAAAAGTCTGTTATCTCCCTTGACATGTGTTGAGTCATTTGAACCTGCCACTGGAAAAGCCCATGAGGAGTCTGCCCCATTCTCTAGGAGTCTGTGCAGTGTTGGCCTTCAGATTATTCCCATATTTGGTTGGTTGGTGATGCTTCTTGCCCTTCCTTTAAGTCTGGGTGTGCAGCCACCACCTCTCCTGATGTCCACCTGTGAAAGATGGTCTATGGTATAGTGACTTGATCTTCTTTGTTGAGGTGGGGTGTTTTTTTTTAGATTTCTCACCACATCAGATTGGCCAACCTGTAATCCAGTTCTTATTGTTGCCTTGCCTGCCAGTGTGTCTGCTCTCTCATTACCTTTGAAATCTGCATGTCCAGGCAGTACATCCACATGAATCCCTCCGATGGAAGGCTACACAGCACTTCACGCTAAGGAGGGCTTCACATTCCACTTTTTGGAGCAGCTTCATGGAGTCGGTCAAATCATGGCTTCTTGAGTTCTAAGCTGGTCTATGAACAAGAGCCAGTGGAGTGCTTGTATCGCTACTTCTACCTCCATTGCTAAACTTGAAAGTTATTAAACTGTATGCACCATTTGTCTTCCTGGATAGTTTGGCCATTTTGCTTTGCTGTACATCCCCAGTCTGACCTACCTTTGGTGACTGAGCCGTCTGTGTATATAACAGCATCTTCTTTTATGCTGAGATTTTCCATCTGCACCTGAATTTCTGCATTGGTTTTGCCCTCTGACCATTCTCAACAGTGTCTTCCTAGCTCTGGAGCAACAGCAGTTTGGTAGAGGCGTTTGAAGTGTTCTGGATACTTCTCCCATTCCTTTGTGTCTTGGAGTTCTGATAGCTGGCAGACAAGCTGTATATTATTGTCTTCTACCTGTCCCAGCCATAAAAGGCTGTATGAGATTACCCGAACACTTTCTGGAAAGACCAGCAACCCCAATCATCCGGTCAAAGACAAGGAGGAAACACCATCGCAGGAGAAGCTGAGCAGAGAGCAAGGTGGGCAGAGCACTTTAAAGAGACACTGAATAGACCTGCACCACCTGTCCCCCCAGACATTCCACCACCAACCCAGCTTCTGGACATCAACACTGGCCCACCAACCAACACGGAAGTTACCAAAGCCATCAAGGCACTGAAGTCAGGTAAAGCAACGGGTCCAGACGGAATTCCACCTGAAGCACTGAAAGCAGACATCCAGGACGTCAACAGAGATGCTGCATCCACTCCTAAGCAAGATCTGGGAGCAGGAACGAGTGCCAGAAGACTGGAAAAGAGGCCACCTGGTGAAGCTGCCGAAGAAAGGGGACTTGTCATCCTGTAAAAACTGGAGAGGGATTATGTTGCTGTCCATCCCAGGGAAGGTGCTGACCAAAATCATGCTAGAGAGACTAAAGACCGCCCTAGACAAGACCCTCCGCCAAGAACAAGCTGGATTTTGCCAAGACAGATCATGCACAGACCAAATTGCCACCATGAGAATTATCATCGAGCAGTCTCTGGAGTGGCAGACCCCCTTGTACGCAGTATTTGTGGATTTCCAGAAGGCATTTGACAGCATCGACAGAGATACCATCTGGAAACTCATGCACCACTATGGCTTCCCACCCAAGTTTGTTGCCATCATCCAGCAACTCTACGAGGATGCCACATGCCAGGTCGTCCACGATGGGAAGCTAACGAAGCCCTTCACTGTACAAACCGGCATCCGTCAGGGGTGTCTACTATCGCCAACAATTTTCCTGATGGTCGTTGACTGGATAATGCGGCAGTCTACAGACGGCAAGAGGACAGGAATCCAGTGGACTTTCACCAAGCAACTGGAAGACCTGGACTTCGCCGATGACATCAGCCTTCTGTCCCACAAACAGCAAGACGCACAAGAGAAGCTGTGCCAGGTAGCAGAAGAAGCAGGAAAGACAGGCCTCCAAATCAACACAAAGAAAACAGAAGCCATGAGAGTCAACAACCAGCAACGAGACCCACTACGACTACAACAGGAAGACATCATTGAAGTTGACAAGTTTGTCTACCTCGGCAGTGTGGTCAGCAAAGATGGAGGTACAGATGAGGATATCAAGAGCTGCATCAATAAAGCCAGGCACACCTTTACTATGCTACGGCCTATCTGGAATTCCTCTGCCCTCTCACTCCATAACAAGATCAGAATCTTCAACTCAAATGTGAAATCTGTCCTTCTGTATGGTTCTGAAACGTGGCGAACAACAAAGACAAACACCCCACAAACTCCAAACATTTATCAGCAGATGTCTGCGTAACATTGTGAACATCAGATGGCCAGATGTTATTGCCAACGCAGAACTGTGGAACAAGACCCAGCAAGTTCCAATAGAAATAGAAATCAGAAAACGGAAGTGGGGATGGATTGGCCACACCCTCAGAAAGTCTCCCTCCAACATCACAAGACAAGCCCTTGAATGGAACCCTCAGGGCGAAAGAAGAGTGGGAAGACCAAGACAGACATGGCGAAGGAGTACCGACGCGGAAATGAAGGCGGCCGGAATGACGTGGGCCAAGCTGAAGAAGATCTCCCAAAACCGTGTCCGCTGGAAGAGTGTGGTGCGGCCCTATGTTCCCTAGGAATTCAGAGACTAAGTCAAGTAAGTCAAGTTCCATCATGATTCCCCAACTAGAAGTTTCCTTGACTGCTTGCA
>JAFLJL010001492.1:0-34676 GCA_018398815.1 Conus ventricosus | reverse complement strand
AAATAACCCCCCATACGAACATTGGCGGCTAGTATACTTAGAGGCCGCAGTGATCTTGAACTCAAACCACACTATGGTTTTCACATCACTGCACTAGCCGCTTATACCTGGTTATTTCCCACTTACGTAAAGAAATATTGTATGGACAGTACATAACATTATAAACACGCCAACTTCCCTACGAAGCATTGGCGTGCTTATCCTTTAGAGGCTTTAGCACTTCACACCACAGACTGTGGCATCTCAACTCTTACAGTTTTAAGACTCCCAAACAGCCCAACTGTGAACTTCTGTTGCATGGACTTGCCCTATTATTGGCAGTGTCCCACACACATTTAACTAAGGACCTCAAGAACCATGCATCCTCATCAACCCCGAACAGGCTTTAACCCCATTTCAAGGTTTCCACCAAGTTGAGAGAAGATATAAAAGGAAGGGGTCATCTAGTCTCAGTCTCCTAATCCCACAACTAGGGACTGATCTAGCTCCTTGGAGAAAAGATGGAAAGGAAACACAGTGGGAACAGACATAACCAACCCCACAATAAATTCCAGTGAGCAAGCAAGGCAAAACCGAGATAAAATATTTTCATTTAACAATATACATACACTTACTCTAACAATCTACACACACTTTCTCTCATGCCGTACTCCATAATAAAAAACAATGAAGGGAAAGGAAAAATAAACTCACAGAAGAGAACAGCATGAACCATTCAAAACCAAACCTACAAAAAGCGCACACACACACACACACACACACACACACACACAACAAAATAAACAAACAAAATATCAGGCAAATAATTCTTTTAGATCAGTCAGTAGACCGATAGTGGAAGGGAGGTAATCTGGCCTTTTCACAAGACCTTTCAAACAAGTTGCACCCCAAACTTCTCTACAGTCCAACATAGAAAAAGATCCTTTGGTCCATCTCAAAGCATTATCAATGCCAATCTTTCCAGGATTATCCTTAGGCTGGCCCGGTTTGAACGTCGTTTCCACCACGCATGCCAGAGCCCCAAAACAAAGAAAACTGTGTAGCCTCACCCAAGGCAACACAAAGCATAAAAACCCAGTCGTAGGGTCTGTGTAGCCTCGGTGGGTTTATCTAGTCTGAATTTTTTTTGTTTTTACTTCCTTTTGTCCCCATCACCATCCTGCTCGCAGCGCCAAATGTTACGGAGTGGGGGGTAGGGTGTCACTTGCTCCCTGTCTCAATGCTTGTCACTTCCCCCTTGTACATCTCTCGTTCAAATGACCACATGAGAGAGCTCCAAATTCCAGTTCTTTTATTGCCCAAATGTTGTTGTGGGGCATAGGTGATGAGGACATGTATACAATGATAAGAACCCTACGTCCCTAACTAAATGGCGAGCCGAAGATGATGTTTGCCCAATTAACCTTCAAATTTTCCCCTCAGAAGATTCCCTACCTAAAACAAAAACCCACCGAGCTGTCTGAAACAAAAGACAAAAAAAAAACATTCTTAGCTCAGGGTGGATTTTTCCGCGGATCCGCGGATTTCCGCGGTAGATCCTTGTTCGTTCCGCGTAACAGCGTGTCAGTTCCGCGGAAGCGATCTGTGATTCTCATTCATGTCTTCAAAAACATCGGGTGTCATTTATCCACAAACTGTTCGACATTCTTAAACGGCTTGGAATCGCAGTTAACTTGGTAACTTTCTCCTTCCGGTTTTGCAGTCTTCAAAATGGCGACATGTCGAAGAGACGTCGTTTAACGCGGAGAAAATGTTTCCTGCGACAGTTCTTTGAAGAACAAGTGGAAGTGGGAGTGGTTGGAGAGTAAGGTGGATGATGATGAAGTGATAGGCCAGTTCATAGCCAATTTAATGCCTGTGGCCTTGCTTACTGCAATCTTTGCCGAGTGCAAATAAATTACAGTTAACGCGGAAAAGTTGCTTTGGTGATCACATTAAAAGCAACAAGCACAAGACAGCTCTGGATCAGCGACAAAATAATGCAAGATGTCTAGCTCCACACTTGGAGCTGGACATCTTGCATTAATTGTATGCCATTAGGTTGAAAAGGAACTCCTCATCTACACTTGGTCCAAGTTGTGAAAGATAGTAAGTATTAGTATAGTTGATTTTTATAGCTTTTTGGTGTTAAAAAAAAAAAGTAAACAATGGGGTAATGTTTGCTCCCATAAGAAAACCTGACACAGAGTCTGCTGATGTTTGATGTGACTGGTTCAGTCTTGATGACATCACTGCTGAGTTTTGATGTGACTGTTCAGTCTTGATGACATCACTGCTGATGTTGATGTGACTGGTTCAGTCTTGATGACATCATAGCTGATGTTGATGTGACTGGTTCAGTCTTGATGACATCACTGCTGATGTATGATGTGACTGGTTCAGTCTTGATGACATCACTGCTGACGTTTGATGTGACTGGTTCAGTCTTGATGACATCACTGCTGATGTTTGATGTGACTGGTTCAGTCTTGATGACATAACTGATGATGTTAGATGTGACTAGTTCAGTCTTGATGACATCACTGATGACGTTTGATGTGGCTGGTTCAGACTTAATTCCACAAACAGGTTCAATCTTAACATCAGTTATGGTGGTATTAGTATTACAGCATGACTGAGTGAAAACAGTGGTACGCTCACCCTTCACATCTGATACTTCATTGCAAGCTTTTATTTTATTGTGTTCAAAACTCTCTCCTGTCGAAGAATCCGTCGGCACAAGGAGCTGGGCACACAAATGCAAGATTTAAGACTGATGTCCGCCTTCCTTTCCTTGTAGTCTGCTGTCTGGAACTGGTGGAGGAGATCCCTCTTCACATCAGGATCAACTGGTTCAGCTTTAATACCTGGACCATAATCTGTCTGTCCGTCTGCTTCAGACTTGGTAAGGGTAGCTAATGGATTCTGACAGGTTGTCTCACGAACTGTTTTGGCTGGGATCTTATGATTCATTTCACTCCAATCATAGATGGAGTCTGAAACAGAGAATTGATTGTCTGTGGTAATAATAATAAACCGTACTATTCCTCAATCCTAAATCATAATCACTATAATCATCAAGCACCCTTGTCCTAAACAACCAAAGTTCAAACATTACATGTGTCATTTGTAGCTTTCAGAACGAAGTGACTGAGGGCAGAAAATGAAGCCAAATGTAGTTACCACCACAGACACAAACTGTCACTTTCAGGAAAGACCCTGTTTTGTCCTGTAATCTGTTTTTCTGTATCTGTATCCTGTAATCTGTCTGTATCTGTGTCCTGTAATCTGTCTGTCTGTATCTGTGTCCTGTAATCTGTTTGTCTGTATCTGTGTCCTGTATTCTGTCTGTCTGTATCTGTGTCATGTAATCTGTCTGTATCTGTGTCCTGTAATCTGTTTGTCTGTATCTGTGTCCTGTAATCTGTTTGTCTGCATCTGTGTCCTGTAATCTGTTTGTCTGTATCTGTGTCCTGTAATCTGTTTGTCTGTATCTGTGTCCTGTAATCTGTCTGTATCTGTGTCCTGTAATCTGTATCTGTGTCCTGTAATCTGTCTGTATCTGTGTCCTGTAATCTGTCTGTCTGTATCTGTGTCCTGTAATATGTCTGTATCTGTGTCCTGTAATCTGTTTGTCTGTATCTGTGTCCTGTAATCTGTCTGTATATGTGGCGGTAACTAACCCCTTTTCTTTCTCAATTATGTGTCATTGTAAACAAAGAGAAAACCAAGGAAAAAAACTAAAACAACATGGATGTATCAGGACCTCTGCAATATCAATGTTGTGTAAAAGGCAAAGAAACCACCAAATTAAAACATGTCGCTTTAAGCCCTGCCCACCACAAAAGCCATATCAGGGCTGAAACACCATATGAAACAAAGTGACAGAATTCAAACGCAAAGTTAAAATTCAGCACCATTTATTTCTTGACATCAAATGACCTGCGAAAAAGAGTGTAACATTTAAGTTCTAAAACACTGATTTCTATAAATAAAAAAAAGCACTCAAAAATCGACTCGGGGGGAAAAACCGGAACAAGGTCTTCAATGTGCTTGCTGTTAAGCGTTTAAGTCTGACATCATATAGCTCCCTACATAAATTCAATTAGAATTTGTCTCTTGCTGAGACATTCATCATATGGGTTGCAACGTGGACCTTCTTCACTCTGTAAAAGATGCAAATGACTTAAAAATGAATGGCCAGTGTGCAACTGGCAAAAAACTGTTTCTTCCTTGTGACTACCACAGTAGACCAGGGCCACTCTTAGGTTTGGACAGATCTGGAAATGACTGTTGTCCATCTGTGTATTCCAGTCCTCTTGCCAGGTCTCTGACAATCATTAACCTTTGGTTTCAAATCTGAGTAGGGGATACATGTATATGTTGGACAATTTCTATGTTATGGCATTCCTGGCCAAACGATCCGCCATTTCATTTCACCAAATGTCAACATCACTGGGAACCCAAGCAAGAACACCATTATGACCTTCCACTTTCAAAGAGGTAAAAAGTTAAGTAAAAGTTTAGAAGTTCAGGATGATGGACGTTATGGCCAGCAATGGTCTCCAAAGCTGACAGCGAATCAGACAAAATCAGAAAAGTCCTTCTTTATATCTTCAGTGCATGAACCAAAGCTGGACACTCAGCAGAATAAATTGAACAATCTGATGGATGCTTTGATTACATTTGAGAATGGTTGGGCAAACGTCTGCACAAGCAACTCTATCTTCGGAGTTTGAACCATCCTTGAATATTTCATAAAAGGATGGAAATGTTGTACAGAGATCAGCAAACAATGCCCTGTAATGCCTGAGGACTGATCAGCAAAAAATGCCCTGTATGCCTGAGGACTGGTGTGCAAACAATGCCCTGTATGCCTGAGAACTGATCAGCAAACAATGCCCTGTATGCCTGAGGACTGGTGTGCAAACAATGCACTGTATGCCCGAGGACTGGTGGGCAAACAATGCCCTGTATGCCTGTGGACTGATTGGCAAACAATGCCCTGCATGCCTGAGGACTGGTGTGCAAACAATGCCCTCTATGCTTGAGGACTGGTGTGCAAACAATGCCCTGTATGCCTGAGGACTGGTGGGCAAACAATGCCCTGTATGCCTGAGGACTGGTGGGCAAACAATGCCCTGTATGCCTGAGGACTGGTGGGCAAACAATGCCCTGTATGCCTGAGGACTGGTCAGCAAACAATGCCATGTATGCCTGAGGACTGGTGGGCAAACAATGCCCTGTATGCCTGAGGACTGGTGGGCAAACAATGCCCTGTATGCCTGAGGACTGGTGGTCAAACAATGCCCTGTATGCCTGAGGACTGGTGGGCAAACAATGCCCTGTATGCCTGAGGACTGGTGGTCAAACAATGCCCAGTATGTCTGAGGACTGGTGGGCAAACAATGCCCTGTATGCCTGAGGACTGATGTGCAAACAATGCCCTGTGTGTCTGAGGACTGATGGGCAAACAATGCCCTGTATGCCTGAGGACTGGTCAGCAAACAATGCCCTGTATGCCTGAGGACTGGTCAGCAAACAATGCCCTGTATGCCTGAGGACTGGTGGGCAAACAATGCCCTGTATGCCTGAGGACTGGTCAGCAAACAATGCCCTGTATGCCTGAGGACTGGTCAGCAAACAATGCCCTGTATGCCTGAGGACTGGTCAGCAAACAATGCCCTGTAACAGTATGCCTGAGGACTGGTCAGCAAACAATGCCCTGTATGCCTGAGGACTGGTCAGCAAATAATGCCCTGTATGCCTGAGGACTGGTGTGCAAACAATGCCCTGTATGCCTGAGGACTGTCAGCAAACAATGCCCTGTATGCCTGAGGACTCAGACTGGTGGGCAAACAATGCCCTGTATGTCTGAGGACTGGTGGGCAAACAATGCCCTGTATGCCTGAGGACTTGTGGGCAAACAATGCCCTGTATGCCTGAGGACTGGTGGGCAAACAATGCCCTGTATGCCTGTGGACTGATGGGCAAACAATGCCCTGTATGTCTGAGGACTGGCCAGCAAACAATGCCCTGTATGCCTGAGGACTGGTCAGCAAACAATGCCCTGTATGCCTGAGGACTGGTGGGCAAACAATGCCCTGTATGCCTGTTGGACTGATGGGCAAACAATGCCCTGTATGTCTGAGGACTGGTGGGTTCTTTGCAAAAAGATCAAAGTGGATTTCTGGTGTGAAGAAGGTCCAAGGAGGCTTATGTGGAAATGAACAGAAGTCAGGCACAACTCCTAGATCAAGACAGGCCTTCTGCTCATGTGGCTACATACCAAGTCCAAGCATAGGAACACAAAAGGATTGTCTTCAAATCTCCTTTGAAACTGAGGACTAAAAACACAGTCCTAAGCAGGGTTTTCCAGTTCAGAGAACAATCTGAGATTGTAGTTGAAGGAAAGTTTCAGCCTACAGTTGGATGATGAGGGTTCCCCTGCCTCTGCAGGTACACTGGGGTGGTGTGGAATGCTCCAAGACAGAGACCAAGCCCTCCGCAGGCTTTACACTGGGGTGGTTGGAATGCTCCAAGACAGAGACCAAGCCCTCACGCAGGCTGTACACTGGGGTGGTGTGGAATGCTCCAAGACAGAGACCAAGCCCTCCGCAGGCTGTACACTGGGGTGGTGTGGAATGCTCCAAGACAGAGACCAAGCCCTCCGCAGGCTGTACACTGGGGGTGTGTGGAATGCTCCAAGACAGAGACCAAGCCCTTGATGCAGAACGGATCCAAGTGTTTCAGGTAACTGGGTCTCACAGAGCTGTAACACAACACAGCCATAGTCCAGTTTAGAATGGACCAAGGCTATGTAATGGTGCAGCAAGTTTTCTCTTACAGCGCTCTGGCACAGTCAGTGTGTACTATGACCTGCAGAATGTTCAGAGCTTTCTGACAAGAAGTTTTCAAGTGTTTAATGTGACTAAGAAAGCTGAATTTTTTTATCAAAAATAACTCCCAGAAATTTGGCCTCTTTTACAGCATGTAAACGACCGCCTTTAGGCAATTGGTGATCTTGTTTAGACATTAGATCATATAAGAACGGAAACATGTAGGTGAGTGAGTGAGTTCATTAATTTAGAGTCTGTTCACACTTGTGATATTAGACTTAAAAAAAAAAAAAAAAAAAAAAGCGTTTATAAAATCTATTAATTTGATGCATGGAAAGCACTTTTGCTATTTGCACGATGTCTGGTTTGTGGGTTATTGTTTTGATAGAATCGTGTACAGTCACATCCACGTTCGATTCTTTATACAATGAAGTTAATATTGAACAATGAAAAAGAATATGGTCCCCTGATAGAAGATTTGAACAATCACATGCTACATTTTGTGAAAACTTGGTTTTCCACGAATTGAGACGAAGCTTGTATATTAAAGATGACAAATATCGTGGACATGATAAGATTTCATACTTCTCTGGAAGGTGTTCACTGTTCACGCATTTTTCCAATAGCGAATTAATTTCTTGTACGTCAAGCTTTAAATTACTCTCAGGTGTTTTTCTTAACGCACCATCTCTAGCTAATTTATCTGCTGTTTCATTACCGGATATCCCACAGTGTGATGGAATCCAGCAAAACGATACCCCAATTCCTTTCAACATAATAACATGTATGTAATGTCTTATTTCAAAAAGTAAATCTTTTCTTATTTTTGATTCCCAGTTTTGCAAGCTATATAGAACTGCCTTGGAATCAACGCAAAAAAGTATATTATAGACAGCAGTGTTATCGTCACACATAAAAATCAACGCCATAAGAATAGCATACAGTTCTGCCGTAAATATGGAGAACCCTTTCCCTAGAGAAAAAGATCTACGAAACTCAGCAATGGAATCACAAAACCAGACCCTGCATACGAGTCTAAAATCGAGCCATCTGTAAAAAATCTTCAGATGATATGGATAAACGGTTTCAAGTGTTCTTTTGCTTCACATGACAGAATATTAATGTTATCAACCTTCTTCATGTCAGTGTAATCTATATCGAATTTAGCTTGGATATGCTCCCAATGAGGTATGCTTGAAACTATTGGCATATCTGAAATAATTTTAATATCAATGTTACATTTTTCAATATTTCATTTGTATAATCCCTAACAGGCTGGAGAGAGGTAAGGTGTTGAGCTCTTTTAGGATAGTCCTTTTCAGAAATTACTAATACATCATGTTGACAGAATTTGAAACATGTAGGCTTCTGGCAACATATTTAGCTGTTGCCAGTTTTCGTTGATCTGACAGAGGTAATAAGTTCGCTTCTTTATAAGTATTTAACGAATTCGTGTGTACGGGGACACCGAGTGCTACCTTAACAGTTTTACTGTCAATTGACTGTAATTTCTTCAACAGGGTTTCTGGGGCATTGAAATAAACCTCTTGCCCGGATGTTAACATGTGGGTGACCGTGTCTAGGCCATGGGTCCGATAAGAACGTGAACATGTAAACGACCGCCTTTAGGCAATTGGTGATCTTGTTTAGACATTAGATCATATAAGAACGGTAACATGTAGGTGACCATCTTTAGGTAATGGGTCTAATAAGAACGTTAACGTGTGGTGACCATCTTTAGGCAATGGGTCTGATAAGAACGTTAACGTGTAGGTGACCGTCTTTAGGCAATAGGTCTAATGAGAACGTTAACATGTAGTGATTGTCTTTAGGCAATGGGTCTGATAGGAACGTTAACATGTATGTGACCGTCTTTAGGCAATGGGTCTAATAACAACATTAACATGTATGTGACCGTCTTTAGGCAATAATATGTCTAATAAGAACGTTAACATGTAGGTGATTGTCTTTAGACAATGGGTCTGAAAAGAACGTTAACATGTAGGTGATTGTCTTTAGGCCATTAGTCCTATGAGGACGTTAACATGTAGGTGGCCGTCTTTAGGTAATGGGTCTGATAAGGATATTAACATGTGGGTGACTTTTTACATTCATTATTCAATGTATCCGTTGTATACGCTTGGTGTCCATACCTTTCACGTGAGGGTGAAGCTGGCCCATTTGTGTCCCTACCTTCCACAATGAGGGTGAAAGTTGACCCATTTGTGTCCCTACCTTCCACAATGAGGGTGAAAGTTGACCCATTTGTGTCCCTACCTTCCACAATGAGGGTGAAAGTTGACCCATTTGTGTCCCTACCTTCCACAATGAGGGTGAAGTTGACCCATTTGTGTCCCTACCTTCCACAATGAGGGTGAAAGTTGACCTATTTGTGTCCCTACCTTCCACAATGAGGGTGAAGTTGACCCATTTGTGTCCCTACCTTCCACAATTAGGGTGAAGTTGACCCATTTGTGTCCCAGGTCGTTGGAGGCTAGGCAGCTGTACTGTCCTCCGTCACTCTTCTCTACAGGATCGATCTGCAGGGCGTACTTCGAGATGCTGATTCTTTGTCACACACACACACACACACACACACCACACACACACACACACACACACACACACACACACACAACACACACACCACACACCGTGGATCAATCAGAAACTTAAACACTTCGTGTTTTAAAGAAATCCATTGACGGAAAGCCCTCCTACTCCCCCTCCACTTCTCTCTCTCTCTCTCTCTCTTTAATTAAAATCATCCTTTGCAATTTTTTTCCCCTATTGAATACAAACAATAAGGTGGTGGGGGGGGGGGGGGGGGGGGGGGGGGGGGGGGGGGGGGGGATTGGGAGGAGTAGACTGTTGACGAGGAGAATGAGAGAGAAGATGAAAAAAAAATGAAAAGAAAAAAAAAGGGGGGGGGGGGGGGCAAAATAACAATGAAACAGCGACCAGGACAACACAACATGCTGAAGGAATGACGCGTGTCATATGAAATACTGCCACACCAGAGAAATGGCACAGTCCTCAGTTCTCCGACACAGTCTACATCATAATGTAAAAACAACAGTATGGCAAACGTGTGTGTGTGTGCGCGCGCGCGCGCGCGTGTGTGTGTGCGTGCACGTGCACGTTTGTGTGTGAGTGTGCGTATGTGCGTGCCTGCGTGCATGCTTGTGTGTGCCTGTGCGCGCGCGCGCGTGTGTGCTCACGCGTGCGTATGTACATAGGAATCTATTCTCCATATGCACTCGCACGATCCTGTTTCATCGCTGGCCTTCAACCATCAAGCGAAAAGAGATTTAGGACAATAAGCATGTACGTCATAATCTATCGTCTGGAGGTTAAAAGAATTAGACCCCCCTCCCCTTTTCCGCACTCCCCCCCCCCCCCCCCCCCCCCCCCCCCCCCCCCTTTTCACCTTTCCCTTCCCACTCGCACACATGCTCCAAAAAGACCGTCGTGAGCTGCTTAGACCTATTCAAATACCTAAGACGGAGGAGAAGTGTTAGCGCGCGCATGAAGGACAACACCTCGTTGACATACATATTGCTGCCACTCCAGCGCGCGCAAAGCCAATTGCGTGTTTTCTGCCGCGTTTGTTGGTCTGTTTTTCTAGGGCTTCTTCTTCTTCTCCCCCCCCCCCCCCCCCCCCGTGTGTGTGTGTGTGTGTGTGTGTGTGTGTGTGTGTGTGTGTGTGTGTGTGTGTGTGTGTGTGTGTGTGTGTGTGTGTGTGTGTGTGTGTGTGTTTTCTTTTCCACATGAGGCTGAACGTGCGAAAGAAGCTCACAAAGACGGTTCAACCTGCCAACTGAAATACACTCGTCAATACAGAAGGTATGTGTGTATGACAGGAAGATGGGGAGATAGAGTGAGATAAATCCACTCGTCAATAAAGAAGGTATGTGTGTATGACAGGAAGATGGGGAGATAGAGTGAGATAAATCCACTCGTCAATAAAGAAGGTATGTGTGTATGACAGGAAGATGGGGAGATAGACTGAGATAAATCCACTCGTCAATAAAGAAGGTATGTGTGTATGACAGGAAGATGGGGAGATAGAGTGAGATAAATCCACTCGTCAATAAAGAAGGTATGTGTGTATGACAGGAAGATGGGGAGATAGAGCGAGATAAATCCACTCGTCAATAAAGAAGGTAAGAGAACAGGGAAACCTTCATTCTGGGCCACTTGCTTCACCACCGAGTTTTTGGGCGAAAGTGGCCTAAAAGCCGCCTTTTCCTGTGGCGGAAGAGAGAGAGAGAGAATCACCGGCACCCCTGACAAAGCCCGTTAAGGTCAAGTTGCCCTCAGAACAGACAGACAGACAGACAGACAGAGAAGAGAGAGACAGAGAGAGAGACAGACAGACAGAGAGGCGCCCATGCACACACTCACACACACTAAGACACACACACACTAACACACACACAGGCACACTAACACACACTATTTAAAAAATGTGTCCCTGGTTTACAGTGGCATACCCCTCACCTACGGTGGCGTGCTCCCTGTCTACATTGCAGGTGTGCCTCCGGCCAAAAAATCATACTGCCGCACTTCCTCCCTACCCCCCACTCCTTCCTGCCCAGCTTGCTCGATCGCACCATATTACATCAGCCAACGCTGCCCGCGTGGCGTCGCTGTCACAGCCTGGCCAATCAGCGGCCGCTCACGACTAGGTTAACCCACACATTCTTCCACTGACTGCCGGGCAAGCAGGATGTGATTTACTGCGCTGTGGATTTATAACCGGTTTACTGAAGAACAGAATTGTGTATCTTAAAGGTTTATTGGCTCGTTGAAGACAATATTGTTGACAAAGATACAGCCAGTTTTAATACGTGTGGCAGAAAGACGCGGTGTTTTTCAGTGAAAAAAGGTGTTTGTAAGGCCTAGACTGTCACGTGTCACTCCCACTTTGTGGCCGCCACGTCAGCGAGGCCTGTGAAGGTGTGTGGTGTAGTGAGAAGATATTTACCGGGTTTTGTGCAGGTTGGTTTTGTTTATATAACATTTTGATCATGGCAGAACAAAGACAGTGGGAGATTTCTAAGCTGATAATACTTGACGAGCATATTGAGTACCATGCACAATTTCTTAGTGCTTTGGAAGAGTTGAGAGCGGCAGGCCCATCATCAAGTAAGAAACTACCTGCCTTCCCTAGACCTCAAAAAAGAAAGCTATCTGATTTGTATGGAGAGCAAGCAAAAAAACAAAAGATGACACCAGAAGAACTCCACCAATACTTGAAAACAAAAGAGGTTGATGTGGGAATGACAGTTAGGAAAGAAGTTTTCGTTTTTGGGGCAGAGGAAATAACGTCTAGTGCTGTTGCTGTTGATAAACTGAAGGAGGGTATAGACAGTTTCAAAGGCAGGAAGCTACAACAATGTGTTTTAACTTGCAATATGGTTGGCTTTTAGAACAGACCTTCAAGTTCTTTTCACAAGAAAAAGACAGTGGAGCGCATACTCAAAAATGGGATGAGTGGTTGAAGAGCAATGTAGGGATATCCCCTTCATATTCTCGCAAACTAAGAGAGATTGCTCGTTTGTTGAATCCATATGCTAAAAGGTTTTCTACAGTTGGTCTTTCTTTCATAGAAGTCTACGCTATGAGGAAGGATTTGAATTTAATGTTTTCAAGCAGTGAGGAGATTAGAAATTATTGGACTACTCTTGTACAAGAACCAATGCAACTCCAAACACAATCCTCTCAATAGTCCGCAGCAGTGAGAGAGAAACTAGCGCTCTACCCTAGAGCAGTCAAAGGTCACAGTGGCAAGCCGTTTCTTCAGCGCTCTACCCTAGAGCAGTCAAAGGTTACAGTGGCAAGCCGTTTCTTCATCGCTCTACCCTAGAGCGGTCAAAGGTCACAGTGGCAAGCCGTTTCTTCAACGCTCCACCGCTTCACCCTAGAGCGGTCAAAGGTTATCAGCAGTGAGATCAGACTTTTTTTTGCTGCTTTGTCGCTTTGCTGTCTACGCCCTGTTACAAACTTTTAGGCTGCCTTTTTAGCTCTGCCAAAGCAGTATTTTACTTTAAAAAAAAAACACTAGGTAACTCTGCCAATGCCAGTCCCAAGCCTGGATGAAAAAAGAGGAGGGGTGTGGTATAAACTTTTTTTGTGCACTTGGCGGCTGCTTTGAACTTGCAACAAAAGAGCCAATGCATCACAAAAACGCAAGCACTGTCTTGCACCAAGTGGTGTTACACATGACAAATAATAAAGCTCTGTGTACACCACACACACTCCCGCCCCCAAGTCACCCCAAGTCCTTAATTAAGTTTTTAATTAAGTCACCCCAAGTTCTTAATTAAGTTTTTAATTAAGGTACTTCAAGTTCTTAATAAGTTCTTGATTAAGTTTTTAATTAAGTTCTTGATTAAGTTACCTCAAGATCATAACTAAGTCATCCTTTAAGTACAACCAAGTTCTTATTAAGTTATCTTATAATTATCAAAAAAATACAATCTATGTTTTTATCTTAAATAGCAGATGTCTCATATAGTACACACACGCCTCAAAAAACGCGTCATCGTTGAGGATGTCTTGCTCAGCGTTCTCTGCATAAATCTTAATGAAATTCTTACATCCTAAGCAACCACATTGATTACAATTCTGGTCTATGGAAATGTCTTTTATAGACTCCATGTCTTTATTTATTGACTTTATCATTTTATAATACGCCATGATCTATTTTTATAAAAGATTTAAAATTAAGTTCTTAAAATATTATTCCATTATAAATGGATCAAAATGATGCTTTGTTATTGGCGGTTTTGGCGTGCAGTTGTCTTTTTCTGTATTTAACGGTTCAGATTTTTTTGATTGCTTTTGTTTTTGCCAGCGTTGTTTATATATTTTATAACCGTAATAACCGCCCCCAGCAGCAGCAAGAGCACCAAAAATGACAACAGTTTTAAGTTCAATATTCCATGAGGACTTTGGTGTCCTTGAATCACATGGAGTTTTTATAGCTGGCATTGAATCAACTTGTTCTGGCGCTGGCGGTGTTATGTTTTCATGATGAGTTATATTCTGTAACATTAATTTTTTTTGTCTGTTCCACTCTGCTAATTTTCTTCCTGCTTCAACACGCCCAGGATGAGGATGCTTTTCACTGGCCCCCACCTGATTCAGTGTTTTCTGCTGATTTTCTGGCTTGGTTACTTTCTCCACTTGATTCAATGTTTCCTGATTCTGGTTCTGATGATTTTCCAGCTCGGTCATTTTGAAGGGAAATAAAATCTATATGATTAAAAGTTATTAATCCCATGATTAATGGCGATAACAATGTTCCAAATCTGTAGTATAGATCACACCCTAGAGACTCTAATGACTTTGTTAAAACTGGATCTTGCGTTAAATCATACGTAAGATCTTGTTCAGAATCAATGGGAGCAAATCTACTGACTAGTTTAGTGTACAAACTAAGAACCGTTTGCCCCACACTTTTCACCATTCTAGACCCCAGCTGCGCTTCATACCTGTTATGATACTTTAAAATGTCTTGTGGCGACATCTGTTGAATCTGTTTAATGCTGAATTCAGTTCCGAGGAACTGTTTTGTTTTTCCACACGCTGCCAAAGAATACAACCTCTCCTTTTGGGGCATAATAGCTTGATCATCAACTTGGTCATTCATAAGTTCAGGAAGGTTTAGGCCGCCCTGTAGCTGTAGTAGATCATCACTGTTCATGTTTTTAATAATTATAATTATTTTATTTTAAAAAAATGAGCACCGAAAAAACTGTTACCAACCTTGTATACCATTCTGCTGTTATTGGAGGACTAAGTGTAGGATACTCAATGCTTGGTAAAAGCTTGTTAAGAATTAAACCAGCAGATCTTGGCAAACTAGACTTTGAGGATTCAGCAAAGCTAATTGCTATCATTGCAGCTTCGTTTGGTACGAAAGATTTTCTAGTTAAGCAAGGAATAATTCCAGACAATATAAATATGTAAGAAAAAAATACATTTATAAAAAATGGCTTCACTCGCAATAATGATAGGCGGCGCTGTGGTGAATGCGCTTGCTTTTAGCGGAAGTAATTTCGCATTTAGTAAACTGCGGGATGACAGCGAGAGAAAAAGACATAACAAAGCTATGGAGCAACTAGCAGCTGCACAAGACGCCTATGAAAGGCAGAGACTTGAGCAGTTAGATTTTATTAATGACACACTGAAAAGACAGGGCATGCAGCTTACACATTTAAAAATGTTGACCAAGCGATAAAACAATATTATCTAGTAACAGGCAAACCGGTTCAGACATTGCCCCCACCAAAATTTAGTGACTTTTATCAACCATCAGAAAAACAAAAGATGCAAGAAATCGGGTTTATTGCCGTTGGTATGACCGTCGTGTATTTTGTTGCACATAATATTGGCTGAATAAAAAATGAACAAAATCTATTATTCGCCCAAAGGATATTGGAAGGGAATAACAGCAATTAAAAAGCTAAGCCAAGCAGCTGGAGTCAGTGAACAAACAGCAAAAGAATGGTTATCTAAACAAGCGATTTGGCAAATTTATTTACCTGCGCCCAAACGAATACAGAGACCACACTTTGTCAATACAACTCCAAACGACACCCATCAAATGGACCTTCTATATTTACCCTCTGATAGGATTAGACGAAAAAGATTTAAGTACGCACTCACAGTCATTGACATAGCTTCAAGATACAAAGATGCGGAGCCATTAACACAAAAGAGTGCTTCTGCTGTTGCTGTTGCCATACAAGTGATATACCAACGAGGCCCCTTAACTTTCCCTCGCATGATTCAAGTTGATGATGGAAAAGAATTTAAAGGCCAAGTGAATCAATTATTGTTGAAACATAGAGTTACCATTAAAAGAGGCATTCCAGGAGTTCATAGATCACAGGCTTTAGTCGAAAACTTTAACAAACAGTTAGCTGAAAGACTTTTCTCCTACCAGTATCACAGAGAGCTGATTGACAATTCTCGCAACACAGAATGGGTTAGAAGACTGCCCTCAGTTTTGCGCGCAATGAATAATGAAGAATTTAAAGGTCTAAAACCAGTACAAGCAATCAAAAGAAAAACAATAAATGTTGTTGAAGGAGAGTCTTCATCCGGCAAACTATTACCATTTGGTTTGAAAGTAAGGTACCTTTATTTACCGGGGAAGCAGAAGGGGACACTCGCATCAGGGCAACAGATCCAGTTTGGAGTGTTGATCCATATGAAATAAAAAGAATTGTAAAAATGAATCCGCCCGTGACGCCTTGGCTTAAGGCTGTGTCAGACCAATTGACATAGGCCAGAACACCAAGGCTACATCAAAATGTTGTTATGCTCTGCATAGTTATGTGGGGATTGTCTTCAGTCGTGACAAGCTCCTAGCATAACATTATCAGTCTCCCAAATCCCCCGAAGTCGGAGTGTGGCTGCCCATGTGGCGGGTAATCAAAAATGGTCACACACGTAATGTTCTCATCCCCAGCTGATGCATTTGTGCCATAGTGTTCAAATACTTCGGCTGTTCAGATGATCCCTGGAGTCTTTTAGCCAGGGTACGACAACAACAACAACAACAACAATCCGCCCGTGTATTATTTACGAGAAACTGACACAACAAAACAACCAGCTCCTCAAAGATCTTTTGCGAAGGAAGAACTGCAGATAATCCCACCAGACACAGTTCCGCTTTAATTAATTTACGGTTCTCCAGTGCCCAATTGCATATGAAAACTCTGGATTAACAAACACCCGTTTTGTGTTTGTTCTATCTAACGACTTCTTTGTTACAACTGTTGTGTTGATCTCATGTAGATTAGATCGCAGTTTTACGTTGCCATGTTGTTGTTGTTGTCCGTACCCTGGCTAAAAGACTCCAGGGATCATCCGAACAGCCGAAGCATTTGAACACTATGGCACAAATGCAGCGCATCAGCTGGGGATGAGAACATTACGTGTGTGACCGTTTTTGATTACCCCGCCACATGGGCAGCCACACTCCGACTTCGGGGGATTTACGTTGCCATGATGGAAAGTCTTATTGCCAAACAATGCTTCTTTGTAGTTGTCATGTGATATGTTTGACTGCACAACGCTGCGAGATATTCCCTTTGCTTTCTTAATGATTTTCTCCTGGCTCGAAATACTGTACATTTTTTACCTTAAACCAACAAACTCCTTGATCACCTTTCCAGATAATTCATCCTTCATCTTTCCTAAAACCTTCTTGTTAGTAATTGAATGTAAAGGCGAATCTTTAGGATAATCGGACGTGTCATACCATCCTGCATGCCCTTTAGCCACTTCTAATTCCATGTCTTTATAGATGTCTTCAGTAGGGATATCTATAACAAAACTATCTGTATCTGTGTAAAGTACTCTGGACTCAAGATGCGAGGGTTTAAAGTAGTCATAAAGAAACTCTAACATCAAAAGCTTTGATAATTCTAAAACAGTAAACCCAATAAATACAGGCTTGTCTAATTTGACTTTCTTTTTTTTCATCATTATGCCAAAAAGCTGATCATGAAATTTTCTGAAGTCCTGATAATTTGGTTTTGAAGTCAGCTTAATTGCTTCGTTCTCTTTGGTGACCAATCTGACATCTTTTCGCTTGTGCGGATTTTCCATAGTCTTTCCGAAACAGCTGTTGTTCATCAGCTTGAAAAAGTCTTTTTCTGAAGCATCTGGTGGATTTAGTTCTGAGATCAGTGTTCTTCATGATGTATGGTTTCATGAACTGTTCTTGATCAAAAGCAATTATACGATGAACAGCTGTCAATTTCAAACCATGTCTTAAATAAAATTGCAGAAGTCTGTAATGACAGACATAATTTTTTTTGCCGCGAAGATTAGGCACAAGTTTAGGCGGCTCTCTTGGATCCATCTTTAGACTTTCTGCTGCTAATGGATAGTCATTATGCAGGTCATGGAGTTCCTGAGGATATTCTAAGTCAACTTCTAGAATGAAACCACGCTGTTGATCAGGCGTTAAACTGCCCAACCACTTTAATGCCTTTTGAATATTATTCGGATCGCCGCCAGTGTACATTTTAAAGTTGCGTAATGGAAGCGATTGTGCCATAGCCCAACCATACAGATTGTTTGCATTTAATACATGAGATAGTTAGACTTTTTACTCGGATCATAGTCGTCCAAGTATTTGTTGTTTGCTTTACAGTAATGATGCGACGCCATACTAATTCCTCCACGCAATCCGTTTTCAATTATCTGAATCATTGGTAAATCCGACAATAAATCAATCTGTACTCCAGTAAACTTTAAGAAAGCATCCCAGCTCATCCCGGGCGCAGAAATATAATGCGCAGGATCCAGGCTATAATGTTTCATGCATGTCTTCCTATAATTTTCAAAGACGTCCGCCAACAAACATACATCTGCCATCAAGTAGGAGTCATGATAGTCTCCCATCGTTTTACACTCTAACTTTTGCCACGCATCTTGAGCATGTTGGTAATCAGAATCACTGATGTCCTTTCCTCTAAGACTAGAAAAGAACGCGCCTTTAGGAGGAAGCGTCTCTTCGTCAAACCTTTCCCAACTGTTCATGTACTCATAAGGGTAAACGCCCTTTCTAACGAGAGTTGGGTCAAAATATTCTTCTGTTATTGGGCAGGACTTTAAGGCCATAACCAGTGACTCTAATGATCCCATCATGTGTTGCATAGAGTCATAAAAAGACATGTTATTTAGATTAAAGCACATGTACTTTTCTGATGACTGTGCAATGCATGACACTCTGAAGGCATCGTCCACTGCTTTCATTATAAGATGAGAGTCGTAACCTTGAGCTGTGAAAGAAGATGGGCAGCTTCCATGTCTTAGGATCAAACTTTAGTTGAAGATTGCATTTACTGTGCGCTGCTCATCTGAACTTTCCGCTAATGTGATCATGGTCTCTTACTGTCGGATTCTCTGCGTCTGATGAGAGACCTAAACCGCAAATCCAACAATGTGTGGCCGAGTCATACTGTTGTTGGTCTTCAGGTGTCATTGTGATTTCAGATAAGTTTAGATTATTAGAACAGTCATTGCGCACTTGCTGCATGCGTTCTAAGAAGTATTCTGCGGCATTTGGCCCTCTATATAATTTTGGCTTTGAATAAACGCCATCCGACCTGACAACGATGAAAGCAAATGAACAAATTTGATGATTACTCATTAAGACTGTTTTTCGAAGTTTTTGCGGCGCTGGCCCTTCATAAGGAACAATGAGTGATTCGAAGTCTGCGTAAACAACATATGGTGAATTTTGCATCCGTTTCCAGTTCTTAAAACTAACTTTAGATCCGGGTGGAGGTGTAATTAGTTCCGTATTACAGTCTACAGAACTTTTACAATGTTTCTTATGTTCGCTCGCGGCTTGAACAGATGGCATTCTTGTTAAACATTTTCTACAGAATTCTTGTTTGCCATGATCTTTTGAAGTATGCTTCATTAGTCTACTCATTGTGCGTATCAATGTGTAATGCGGTAGCCCCGCTGGTGAAAACATTAGTAGTAAAGTCAACATGATTTTTGTCTGGTTCGCCAATTGTTGGGCTGTTCTTGGACACTTTAATTGGCAGTAGATTTGTTTCCTCATCCCATGTGTATACATTAACAGTTATTGGTTTGTTTTGTTCTTCAAACTGATCAATTTGGTCTACACTAACAGGAAAGGATATTCCATTGAAGTTAAGATCTTTGGTGTATTGCCGATAGTTAGTCACTATCTCTGCGTGTTCGCGGATATAATGCAGCCTTGCGAGAACACACCACATGAAACATTTGTTGTCTGAATTCTTTATGTTTAGAACTGCTCTTTTCGCTACCAACTCTCGAGGCAGTGGAATGTAAGACTTGCCAACAATCGGTGCATACTTAGCCTGTTTTAATCTAATCTCTAAGACTGCGCCCTCTGACCAACCAGAGCCTCTCATTTTGGTTTCTTCAGCGGCAGCGTCAAACTGTGCAAGCAGTTCGTCTGCCCAACCGGGGGTTAAGTCGTTATGAGAAAGAATAGTCTGCTGTTTAGTTGAGACCCAGACTTCTAGATTTTCTTCATTTATTGTTACATAGTCGATTAAAACAGCTAACATTACTTTAACTGGCGGGTCTATTGTTAGTTTACTTGGAACTTGGGAAATAGCATGAACAACACTTGCCTGTACGTTTGTTGGGTCAATGACTTCTAAATCAATATCATTCAGTGCTCTTGATAAACGCTCTCTCTCGAGCATTCCTTCAAACAATTCGTCTTGTCCTTCATATCAGTGCGTTTTTTCTTCGTGAAGGCGAAAGAAAACAGAGTGTTTGGCTTCGCGCGCTTCATCGTTGAAGCCGACATGAGGACTGTTGAACTGCCAGTACGCTGATTGGCTCAACTGCTGCTTCTCGGCCAATGAAAAAATTTGGTAGAACGCGCGTTCGGCTAAAGGAATTGCTCAGGAGGCTATACACACGGCAGCGGCGAAGCCGCGCTGGTTGTGCAAAAACGCGTTCGTTCTCTTTTTTTTGCGGCTTTTGGGCCGCGTCTTTCGCGATTTTTTGCGGCCTTCAGAAAAATATTGCGGGAATCCCGCAAGGGCGCGCTCTAGAATCAACACTGGGCACCTATCAAGTATCCCCGGAACTTCTCGTGACAGCCCACTTTAATGCCAGTAACTCCAGCTTCAGGTTCATTGAACTGTAGTTGTCCATGTTTTTCTCAGTAGGACGTAGCGTGCGGCTGGCATAGCAGATCACTCTCCGTTTTTGCCACCCCCTCAAGATGGCTGAGAACCAGCTGCCTCCTTTCCTCTTAGCAATACCCTAACCTCCTCTATAAAATCCTCCACTACGTACCCCACATCTACTTCTGGCTCCCTGTGGAATTTCGGGGGGTTTATTTCCTAACTTTTTTGTTTGGGCCCAGTCACCACAACCTTCTGCGGCCGAGAGCCCATTTCCTCTAATTGCCTGCGTAGGCTGTCGACCTCCTCCACTAACCCACTCATATGGCCGGGGCTGTGGTTCCTCATCCTCCCAAGACCACCACTAATCATCATCCCTCTCCCTAGTCCTGGGGATCTTCCAACTTCTGCCTGTAAGTTAGGCATCGTTGGGGATGCAGATGCGCTTTCACGCTCTTGCGACATCTTGACAACTACGGTCTACCCTTTTTTTTTTAAATTTTAAAAATACTACCAATGGTACAACACCCAAATACTTGGAATGTTACAAACAACAACAACCCCACACAAAAAAAATACCCCACACTGTCATAAAAGACGGGAAAAAGAACAGAACATTTCCAAAAACAAAAACAACCAAACCAAAAACCACACAGCCAAATGCATCCAACTGCTCCCCGACTTTGAGAGCACTATGGGGCTAGAGAAAACAAAACACCCCAATAATGAAGTGTACCCACTCGCTAAGGGCTCACACATCTGTCACAAGTTGTGAGAACATAGGAATTTCAATTGAAGTAAAAAAAAATCATAAGGTCAAAATTTGCCTCCTCTGGAAATGTCACTCAAGGCATATTACACCTTTCCTGCTCATGAAAAGAAAAAAAACATCTCAAAGATCAATGCTCCACAGAGAATTTATTTGTTGGGTTTTTGTTAATCATAAATGCAAATCCAAAGTGTATCACCATGGGCTGGTGGTGCTGCCTCGTCTTGGGCTGCCGGTTTATAGTCTCATTCGAAGGACTGTATGGGAAATGGAGTCAGAACCAATGTAAACTCCGAGGGAAAAAATCCCCTGTACCGAAACAGCCCGGCCGAGTTTTCGAACCCGCAACCCCAGGATCACGAGCCCGGGGCGCTTACCATGGGCTATTCCGGCCCCTGCATATTGTCAAACATGTATAAATATGACTGATAAAAAAAATTTCGTGGTAATTCGCATCGGGGAAATTTATAGCAAAGAGAAAAGATCATGTTGACGAATAGAATGGAGAAGAGAGAAAGAAGGAATGTGAAGGGAAAAAAGAGGAGGAATGAGGAAAAATAAAATTGTTTTAAAAAATAATGAAAAAAAAAGTATCGGCCAAACCCGCACCTGTTGTTTCAGGCTGTTTTGAAACCCCATGCAAAACGTTATGGCATTTTCCGAAAATGGTTGAATGTTTTCCTTTTTAGTTTTAACAAAAGGCACTTGTCCTCTCTCCAAATTCGTTCTTGATATCAAAGGTAGCTCCGCAGTTCTGTGTTTCGTGCGGATCTAAAGCCATTTCGTTTCCGTCGTCAGTGATGTTCATCTTTCTGAAGGCATGTCCATTGTATTTGTGTCAGTCGTTAACCAGTGGGCAAATTCTCTTTTCTTCTTCTTCTGCGTGGCAGTGGGACGATCGCCAACTGGAATGGAGAGAGTTCAGAAGAATGGGCCTGTTCGGACCGATGTTTTTTACGTTCCATTGGTGCTACCTTTGTTTTTTCGGATTGCTTCCTTTTTGTGGTATACACATTTTTGCTCGCCTGCAGAGAAAAAGGGAAGAAGAAGGAAAAAGAAGAAGAAGAAAAGGGAAAAAAAAATGAAGATGCGTTTAGGCCCAAAAATCATGTTTGTCTTATGAAGACACTATCCACACATTTCCTCTGTCTGAACTTCCCAAATATGAGGACAATAACAACCGATACTGTTTCGGTATGGTTCCCCCTGTATAACCTCTTCACTCAAACATAATCACAAAACACCGATCCGCATGACTAACGGCACCAGCGAAAGCACTTACGGATACAAAAAAATGCATCTGGGCACACACACAAAATACATGTATACCCAATTGGGCACCCCACACAAAAAAATTGGAGCACCGCTAAAAAAAAACGCTTCCCAGCAAAAAATGAAACCTCCAAAAATGGTTCATAACATTGACATTGTTCTCTGGCGCCATCGTCACTACTATCAGTTCTCACACCTTTGTTCTCCGGCCAGTTTCGGGGGGGAGTGCTACAGGTGTGCGGGGTTTAGAGACGCGGGAGCCTGACTGGGCCCCCTGACAGTTGCTGTCGCCGAGGGTCTGGACTGGACAGACCGGCGAATCGGTATGTGGGACTGTGGTCTTTGTGGCCCAACTAGGTGCACTCAAGGTATTTGACATCTGTCAATTTCGCTTCTGTTTCAGCGATCGGCTGAAGGTCCGCTGTACCCATGGCCCTGGTGTTGGTGGGGAAAAAGAATCGTCGTATTTCACTTCGATTCACCTTTCTGGGACCGTCCAGGCCTTCTCTGGGGCGGATGGTGTATGGCCACCTCTTGGGCCTGGTTCCTCAGTGACTATGAAGATCCTTTCCCCCAAAAGTCTTGGATCTTGCACCGATCTGTAGTGCTGTTTGGTGACAACGTGTCTCCTGGCCTCAGATCTGACTCAGTATTACCCTGATCACTTCTTGCCTTTCTCTTGTCCGCCTCTTTCCTTGCACGCTCCCCCGCTGTGTCGTGGACCAGCCGGAGGCGTTTCAGGTGATCACTCAGCCACTCTACGGGTGGCACAGGAGTCCGTCTGACGTCCCTTCTCCAAGCAACAGATCCAGGGGAAGACGTGGCTCTCTCCCAAACAGTAGTAGAATGGAGAGAATCCTGTGGAGGCATGTGGTGTGCAGTTGAACATGTACACTAGCTCTCCAAGAGCTCTGTCCATCTCTGCTTCTGCTCTGAGGGACAAACACCTTCAACAAGTTGTGCATGGTCCTGTTGAAACCGTTCGCACTGTCCATTGCCTTCCGGGTGGTATGAGGTCGTTCTGGACTTGCTGATCCCATAGTGGTTGCAGAGCTGCACGATGAGGTCTGCCTAAAAGCAACGGCCTTTGCTGAGTGGATTCTCTGTGGCACTCCATAGTGCACAAAACCATTCTTTGATCAGGGTCTTAGCCAAATGTCTCTGCTGTCTGTTCACGGGTAGGGCTGGCCACAGTGTACTTCGTGAAGATATCTGTGATCCTAGGGACTTTCTCTTTTCCTTTCCCTGGCTGGTTCCAATACGGTGAAATCAACCGATATGACCTCGAGGGGCTTGGTGGCGAGGATGGTCCCATGGGAGTGTGTGTCTTCGTGGTGGTTCTTTTCGCCAGTGGCATCTTTCACTCTCTGGCACCATCCTCCAGTCCAGGTGCATGTGAGGCCAAAAAACCACCCGGCGTCTGAGTAGTTGCAAGGTGCGCTCTGGGCCTGGTCCCCAAACTGGTCGTGAGACAGCCTGAGGAGCGTGCCTTGTAGTATCTCTGGGGAAACCCACCTGGTCTATGGGTCCATGAATGGGGTCTTTCATCTTTCTGTACAGGGTGCCTTGGTTGTACTCTAAGTTTGCCAAGTTGACGAGACAAAGCACGAGCTCGAGGATCGAATCTTGCTTTTTCCCCTTCTTTGTCAGCTTCTTCTCCCAGTCAAAATATGGCAGGATGGTGCTGAGGGACTTGGTCTTCACTCTGTGCCTGGCTCATTCCCTGGGGGGTGATGGAAGGAAAAGGACTGGCTTCCATGCTGGAAATCAGATGGTTCTGTCTTCTGTACTGTGCTATGTCATTCAGCTCAGACACCATTTGTGGGTGTACTGCCATCTTGAAGCTTCCTGTAGTCGGGGCCCTTTTTGTCCACATGAGACGGCCCGTCCATTTTCTTCTTCCCTTGGGCGCCCCTTGTGGTTTCTCCGGGGGAAAAATCTAGACAAGCATCAGCGTTCTTGTTTTCTTGCCAGACCTGTATTTGATGGTAAAGTCAAACAAGCCAATTCTGCACCCCATCTTTGTTCAACAGCTCCCAGCTTGGCTGTTGGAGATGGCTGAGGGGATTGTTGTCTTTTTGTATTCTCAGTTTGGGCCCGATCGGGTTTGTGACGGAATTGTCACTCTGGCCCCCTTCACTGCTAGCAGCTCCAACTTCATGCTGCTGTATTTCTTCATCGCCGTTCACCTGGACGTAACGACCGACTTGCATACGCGATGACACGGCGTTGCCATTTGCTCTTGGGAGAGAACAGCTCCCAAACCGTCCAGACTAGCGTCAGTCTCCAAAATGAAGGGGGCACTAAAGTCCGCATATCCCAACACTGGCGCTGTAGTGAGGGCCTTTTTCAGGTTCTGGGAGGGCCCTGGCATCGGCTGTCCCAGTCTGCTGAAAGGGGACGCATGTTTGCTTTTCCCGATTCTTCCCCTTGTCCTTCTGGTATGTGGTGGACACCGTTGTAGAGGTTGGGCGGTCTTGCTGAAACCTTCACAAACCGTCTTTTATAGCTGGCGAATCCCAAAAACGATCTGAGTTTCTCTCAGGGTTGTGGGGATGGCCAACTAGCCACTGCCTTGATCTTACTGTCAGAGGTCGCGATGCCTGCTCCTGGGGCCGTATACCAGGTACTTACTTGGTGGCGAGCGGAAAGACGCATTTCTTGGGGTTCAGTTTGGGGCCTACCTCTCTCAACCGATCAAAAACAATCTGTAGCCGCCTCAGATGTTCATCAAAGCTGCGACTGTATACCAGCAGGTCGTCGAGGTATAGGGAGGATCTGGGGAAAGTAAGGTCGTTCATCGTAGGACTGCTTGAGTCTCTGAAATTTTAGCTGGTGCCGTTGAGAGGCCTTTGGGGATGCGCAGATACTCAAAAGTCAAACGGGTGATAAACGCCGTCTTTTCTCGGTTCCTTGGGCTCTAGCGACCTGATGATATCCGCTGGCAAGGTCCGGGTGGAGAACAGCTTGGTTCCCCCCTGAGCATCAAGGGAATCATCGATCCTGGGCAAGGGGTATGCATCTGGGGTGGTTTTGGCATTCGACGTCTGTAGTCCACGCACAGCCTGATGGATCCATCCCCTTTTTTCGGACTATCACCACTCCAGATGCATAAGAGCTGGAAATCTTCTGGATGATCTTTGTCCAGGCCGCTCTAATGTGGTCTTTCACTTCCTGGATCTGAGAAGGTGGGATCCTCCTGAAGGTGGTGCTGACTGGGATGTCGTCCTTCAATCTTGGGGTTGTGCGTGACCTGATCCGTGAAGCCAACATCCTGATCGTCCTTTGAGAACAGATCAGCATTGGCCTTTACCAACCTTCTCAGTCTCTGCTTCTCCTCAGCATTGCAGTCTACATCGTCCAGGTCTATGGACAAGGTCCGGGGGGGCATTTTTTGGGGCTGACGGGATCGGGATTGTTTGGGCAGTGGATTCTGTTGCAGCTGGCCTCCCCCGATAATGTCTGACGGGACCTCTCCCTTTTGGCAGCTGCAAAAGTCCTATCCTCGTGCCTGGCCTTAGCATTATTCCCTTCATTTGAGTGTTGGCCACGCACAAAGAAGCTGCTGCCTATTACAGAGCTCAGTGTGTGGCCACCATCAATGCTTGCATGGGCCGTCCCCCAAGGGGCTCAACCAGGATTTCTGTTGGTGTTGTCTTTCCCACCCCGTTCCAATGCCCGTGGCCCTGACCGTGGCTTTGGAGCGCGGAGGGATGTATGCTGGCTCCCCTTTGGCCACTCTGGCAAATCTCTGATGGGCAGCAGCGAACAGGTCCCCTGGCGCAAATTTCTGGAGGACATTCATGCCCCGTATCGCTGGAGCATAGTCCATTCCTGAGAGGTGTATGTCTGGCATTTCCTATGAGAATGCCTCGGTCACTTACGACCTGCCCATACACCTCTAAGTCGGCCTGAAAGTACCCAACATAGGGCACCCCCAATCCCATTAGCTGCTGTTACCCGGAGCAGATCTGGGGCTTGCCTAAGGCCAAGTCCACTGGCTCCAAACGTGATTAAATACATTCTCCGAATCATAGACACATGTGAGCCTGTATCAATCAGTGCAGGGAGTTCCCTGCCATTAACCTTAATGGTAACCATTGGACTTGGTCCTACCAACTTTTTCAGTGAGTCCCTGTTCCCCTCCTCTGCAGCTGGACTCATTTCTGCAGAGGGGTCCCCTTTCCCGAGCGTTTCGGGCAATTCCGTCCGATGTGTCCGCTGTTTGACATTTGTAGCAGATGGGCTTTCCGTCGGACGTGAATTCCCATCTGGGCCTGGATGGGTGTGGGCCCCGCTGTCCGGGGTTGTTGTTGCTGTCGGGCATCCCGGGCTTTCTGGCCGCCATCTCATCCTTGAGGTTCTTCAATCCTGGACTAGGATGCTCAGCTCTGCAGGGGAGGGGGGTGGTTTGCGGCAGCGTCTGGCTGGGAAATTCGGCTTCTCTCTTCGTCGGCCTGCCATCGGATGGCTGCTTTCCCGGGGCATCATAGAAAGACAGCTCAGCATCCTCGAAGGTCTTCTCCCTTAGCTGCCTTACCAGGAGAAAATCGTGGAGCTAGGCGTTGAAGTGGTCCCCTTTGCACCCTTTTCGCTCATGACCTCCTGTTCACCCTTCCTCTGTTTCTCCTGGGCTCCTGGGAGGACCTATTCAACCGGCTGGAGTAGGGCCCTGACTGTCTCCCCTGCCGCTGGTGGATAAAAATTGAAGATTGCCAGGAGTTTGGCAGACCGATCTCTTGTCGCCATAAACCTCCCCCAATATGGCCAGGATCTTGGTTGGTGTTCCCCTGCGGCGGGGGGTGACATGCCACTTCTTCCCGAACCGCGGTCGAAACATGGGACAGGAGAAACTGGATCTTGTCCTCTTTCCTGGTGAAAATCTTGCGCTTTCCAGGCTGCCTCGATTGTTCTCTGAAGTCGCCACCGTCACCTGTCGGGCATCTCCTGAGAACCTGGTAATGGTGCGCTCTTTGGGTATTACCCCTACCCTTGCTGCTGCTTTAGAGCCTGCAGCTCTGTGCTAAGTCCTCGGCCTCATACTGCCTTCTTTCCGTCTCAGATCACTCTGACATGACTTTTGATTCTCAATCATCAATAATAAACAATCGAAGAGGGTTTTTAACAGCCTTTCACGCACACATCCCAGTTCATACAAAATTGTTTACATACACTAAAATCACTCTGAACTATTTACATGGAACTAATTATCCTATCCTTTCACATACAGGATATCGACAGTCTTTTTTTTCACAATGCTGTACTTCACCAGGTCTGGGCGCAGTCAATTCTTGTCCGTCGTGTCGAGGCGTTCTTCCCGCGCCCCAGGGTTTGGGTGTCCATCCTGTCGGCGACGCCATTTTGTAGGGGGAGGAGATGGGAGAGGTGAGGTAGGAAGGCTGAGGTTGAGGTTGGTGGTGCGGTGGGAAAGGGGATAGGGAGGACATCCTTTTCAACAGCCAGCTTGCTACTCTCCATTCTCCTTTTTTTTTCTATATCAAATCGTGCAACCATCCTGGAAAAATATCCAGAATAGGGGAAAACCAATTACTAATATGCAATTACAGAAATACAGAAAAACAAATTGGTAATCGAATATGTGAATTACATCTAAAATAATAACAATTATCGTAATACAGGAAAGGTCATTATTATTAGTCCCTGTGAACCTGGAAATTCAAGAAAAAAATTTTTTTAACCAAAAAAACCCAAAAATTTCTAAAAAAAAAAACAATTACAAAAAAATACAAATTCGCCAATTCAAAAAAAGGGAAACAGAAAAAAAAAAAAATAGGAGGTGCCCCACCCCTTTTTCTAAACTTCTAAAAGGGAAGGAAAAAAAACCCCAAAAATAAGGGGCGGGACAAAACAAGACCAAAAAGAAAAAAGAAACAAAAAAAAAAGAGGGGAATTTTTTTTACATTTCAAATTTTCTTGAAAAAAGCAAAAGAAAAGAAAAAAGGGGGTGAAAAACAGAAAAAAAAAAAGGGAAAAAAAAAAAAACAAGAAACAAAAAAAAGAGGGAAAACGGGGAGGGCCCTTCAAAAGGAAGGAAGACAGAGAAGACAAAAAGAGGGGAGAGAGACAGAAAAGGGGAGAAAAGACAGAAGAGAAGGACAGAGGAAAAGAGAGGACAGAGACAGAAGCCCCCAGGGAAACAGGGGACAAGAGAGGGGATAGAGAGGAAAAAAGAGCAGAACAGAAGGAAAACAGAAGAAGGGGGCCCGAGACGACGAGAGGAAAGAGGAAGACAAAAGAGGGGGACAAAAGGGGGAAAAAGGGGAAAACGAAAACAGGGGACAGCAAAGAGACAGGGGAAGACGAGAGAGCAGAGAAAAGGGGGGGAAAGAGAGACAGAAAGAGGACAGAGGACAAAACAAAAGAGAGAGGACAAACAGAGAGAGTGGAGAGACAGAGACAAAACAAAAGACAGGAAGCCCGGAGACAGGAGGGAGACAGAGAGAGAGACAGAGAAGACAGAAAAGGGAGAGAGAAAAAGCCAGGGGAAAACAAAAAACAGAGAGAGAAGGGAGACAGAGACGGGAAAAAACGGGGACAGAGAAAAAGGGGAGACAGAGAAAGAAAAAGAGAAAGACAAAACAGAGACAGACGGGAGAGACAGAGAGAGACAGAGACAGAAGAGACCAGGGGACAAAGAGGGAGACAAAAGAGAGAGAAGAGAGGGAGACGGGAAGACAGAAGAGAGAAGAGACAGGAAAGAAACCGGAGGAGGGGACAGAGGGACGGGAGAGACAGAGAAGAAAGACAGAGGGGGACAGAAGGGGGACAGAGACAGAAAAAACAGAAAAAAGAGAGAGCCCAGAAGAAGAAAGAAGAAAAGAAGGCCCAAAAGGGAAGACAGAGACAAAAGAGAGACCAGAGGAGACAGGAAAACAGAGAGAGAACAGAAGAAAAGGGGAGACAGAGAACAGGGGAAAGCCCAGGACAGAGACAGAGAGGGGAAGACAGAAGAGAGATGCCCGGGAAAACAAAACAGACAAAAAAGACAGAGAGAGACAGAGAAGACAGAAGGGCAGAGAAAACGGAGAAGAAAACAAAAAAGGGGGACAGAGGGGCGGACGAGACAGAGAGAGAGACCAAAAGAGAAAAAGACAGGAGAAGACAGAAAGAGACAGAGAGAGACAGAGACGGGAAAGAGACAGAGAGAGACAGAGAAAAGAGAAGAGGGGAAAAGAAGAAAAGGGAACAGAGAGAGGAGACAGGAAAAGAGAAGGGGAGAAGGAGGAAAAGGGGAAAAGAGAGAAAAGGACAGCCCAAGACAGAGGGGAAAAGAAGAAAAACCAGGAAAAACAGAAAACAGAGGGGGAAGGGGGCAGAAAGAGAGGGGAAGAGAGAGAGGAGAGAAGAGAAAGAGGACAGACAGCGAGGGAAAACAGGGGAAAAACCCGAAAAACCCAGAGAGAGAAAAGGGGCGGGACAGAGAAACAGAGAGGGGAGACAAGACCGGACAGGACAAAACAGAAGAGAGAGCCCGAGACAGGACAAGAGGGGAAAGAGGAAAGAAAAGAAAAAGGGGAAGAACAAGGGAGCCCGGCCAAAAGACAAGAAAACAGAGGACAGCAGAGAGAACAAAAAGACAGGGGAAAAGAAAGGGGGAAAAAGAGCAAAACGGACAAAAGAGAGAGAAAACGGGGAGACAGAGGGGAGACGAAAAGAGAGAAAAAGGACAGGGGGGAGGGGGAGGGAGAGAGGATGAAGGAGGAGAGAGGGGCGGGGACAGAAAAAGAGAGAGGGGACAGAGAAAAAAACAGAGAGACAAAAAGAGACAGAGGAGAAAAGGGAAGAGGGGGAGAGAGGAAAAGAGAGAGAGAGAGAGTGGGCAGAGGGGGGGGGGACAGAGACAAAAAAGAGAGGGGACAGGGGACAGACAGGGGAAAAGGACAGAGCCCAGACAGGGGGAGGGGACAGAAAAGGAGCAGCAGGGGACAAAAAGACAGAGTGGGACAGAGAGAGACAGGGGGCCAGACCCAGACAGAGAGGGCAGACAAAAGGAGAGACGGGCCCGGGGCCCGCAGGGAGGGGCAAAAACAAAACAGAGACAGACAGAGACGGGAACAGAGACAGAGAAAAAGACAACAGGAGAGACAGACGAGACGACAGAGAGAGACAGGACGACAGAGAGAGAGCCAGAGGGGGGAGGGGGCCAGAGGGGAGAAGCCCGGAGAGAGAGAGCGGACAGAGGAGGGGAAGGAAAACAGAGAGAGAGGAGAGACAGACAGAGAAGAGAGACGACGGACAGAGCCCAGAGGCGGGAGACGACAGAGACAGAGAGACAGAGACAGAGAGGGACAGAGGAGTTAGACAGAGAGAGAGAGAAGAGCCCAGGACAGGACAGAGAGGGGGGGGAGCCCGAAAAGACAAAAGGACAGGCAGAAGACAGAGACAGGAGGGGGGGGAGAGACAGAGACAGAGAGAGAGAAAAGAGAGAGATAGAGAAAAAACAGAGACAGACAGGACGCAGGGGACAGCCCGGGAAAGAGACAGAGACACTCCCGCTGACAAAGAGAGAGACGGACAGAGACAGAAAGGGAAAAGAGACGAGAGAGACAGAGAGGAGACAGAGACAGACAAAAGGGGGGGGGGGGAGCGGGAGAGAGGCAGAGACAGCCCAGAGAGAGAAAAGGACACCGACAGAGAGAGAAGGGGGAAGGGAGAGACAGAGCCCAAAAAGGGAGACAGAGACAGACAGAGACAGAGAGAGACAGAGACAAAAGGGGAGACGGGAGAGAGAGACAGAAAAGGAGAAACAGAGACGAGAGAGACAGAGAGAGACGAGACAGACAGAGAGGGGACAGAGACAAAACAGGACAGAGGGGAGAGACGGGAGGCCCGGGACAGAGAGAGAGAGAGGAGAGGGGAAAGGGGAGGGGGGAAAAGGAGAGAGAGAGAGAGAAAAGAAGAGAGGAGAGGGGGAAGCAGAGAGAGAGACGAGACAGACGGGAAAGAGACAGAGAGGGACGAGGCAGACGGGAGAGAGAAAAGGAGAGACAGGGGACAGACGAGACGGACAGCCAGGGGGAGAGACAGGGGAACACTCCGTGACACGGAGAGAGAGAGAGAGACCAGAGAAGAGACACACAGAGAAGGGGAAGAGGAGAGACAGAAAAGGGCGGGACAGGGGAGAGACAGAGACAGACAGAGAGAGACAGAGACGGACAGAGAGAAAACCAGACAAAGGGGCCCAGCAGAAAGGACAGAAAAACCAGAGACCAGGACAGAGAGAAGAGACAGACAGAGAGAGAGGACAGGAGAGATAGACAAGAGCGATAGACAGCGAGAGAGAGGACAGAGACAGAGACCGACGAGAGGGAGAGTCAGAGAGACAGTGACCGGCGAGTGACAGGAGACAGAGAGAGAGAGACAGAGAACAGAGAGAGAGGACAGGATACGAGATAGAGAGAAACAGAGACAGACAGAGACAGTCGAGACAGACAGAAAGAGACACGAGGACATCCGCTGACAGAGAGAGAGACAGGAGACAGACAGAGGAGAGAGACAGAGAGAGACAGAGAGAGAGAAAGACAACAGAGAGGAGACAGGCAGAAGAGAGACAGAGACAGACAGAGAGAGACAGCACAGACAGAGAGGAGACAGGACAGAGTGAGACAGAGGACAGGACAGAGACAGAGACGACGAGAAGAGACAGAGAGAGGGACAGAGACCGAGGGAGAGGGCAGAGAGAGAGACAGAGAGAGAACAGAGAGAGAAACAGAGACAGAGAGAGCCAGAGAGAGAGAGAGACAGAAGAGAGAGACAGAGGCGAGAGAGAGAGAGAGACAGAGACAGAGAGAAGAGAGAGAGACAGACAGAGAGGACCGACAGAGAGAGAAGAGAGAGAGAGCGAGAGAGAGAGAAATGAGAGAGATGAGAGAGAGATGAGAGGAGAGAGAGGCGAGACAGAGAAGCTAGAGAAAGGAAGAGAGAGAGAGAACAGAGAGAGAAGAGAGAGACAGAGAGAGAGAGACAGCGACAGGACAGGGAGAAGGAGGACAGGAGAGAAGACGAGAGAGAGAGAGGACAGAGACAGAGACAGACAGAGAGAGACAGAGACAGACAGAGAGAGACAGACAGAATACAGATAGGAGAGAGAGACAGAGACAGAGACGGACAGACAGAGCCAGACAGAAGAGAGCGACAGGACAGAGAGACTAGACCAGACAGAGAGAGGAGACAGACAGAGAGAGACGAGAGCGACAGGACAGACAGCGACAGACAGAGAGATAGAGACAGAGACAGAGAGAGACAGAGAAGCGAGCAGAGACAGACAGAGAGGACAGACAGAGAAGAGAACAGGAGAGAGAGAGAGAGATAGAGAGAGCGAGAGAGAGTAGAGATGGTGAGGAGAGAGAGCGAGATGAGAGAGACGGACTACAGAGACAGACAGAGAGAGACAGACAGCGACAGACAGAGCAGAGACAGAGAAGAGAACAGAGACAGAGAAGACAGAGATGAGGACAGAATCGAGACAGCAGACACAGAGAAGAGACAGACTGAGAGACAGAGACAGAGAGAGGTGAGAGGAGAGAGAGGGGACAGACCACAGATAACAGACAGAGAGACAGAGACAGACAGAGAAGAGAGAGAGAGAGGTGTCAGAGAGACAGAGCAGGAGAGAGACAGCGAAATCTAGGCGTTGTACTTGAGAGACGGAGAGACACACAGAGAGAGAGAGAGGAGAGAGATGGGGGGGGAATGAGAGTGAGCGAGAAGAGGAGAGCTGAGATTGAGGAGAGAGATCGAGATGGAGGAGAGAGAGAGATAGCGAGAGAGACGAGCGACAGAGGAGAGACAGAGAGAGAGCTTGATGAGAGAGGAGAGAGAGACGAGATGAGAGAGAGAGAGACAGAGGAGAGATCAGAGAGAGAGACAGATCAGAGAGAGACAGACAGAGAGAGACGAGGGGAGATGAGGGAGAGAGACAGGCACAGAAACAGACAGAGAGACAGAGACAGACAGAGGAGAGAGAGAGTCAGAGAGACAGAGACAGGCAGAGAGACAGAGAAAGACAGAGCGAGAGGAGACAAGAGAGAGACAGACAGAGAGGACAGAGAGAGAGAGAGAGAGAGAGAGAGAGAGAGAGAGAGAGAGAGAGCAGGAGAGAGAGAGAGAGACGACAGACAGAGAGGGAGTCAGAGTGACAAGAGGACAGGCAGAGAGAAGAGAGACAGAGGAAGAGGAGAGAGGACAGAGGACAGAGGGAGAGAGTAGAGAACAGACAGGAGAGGAAGAGACAGCGAGAAGAGAGAGAGACAGAGACAGAGCTAGACAGAGGACAGACAGAGGAGAGAGACACACAGAGAAGGACAGAGAGAGAGAGAGAGAAGAGAGAGACAGAGAGAGGAGAGCGACAGAGAGAGAGACAGAGACAGACAGAGACAGAGCAGAGAGGAGAGAGAGACAGACCGACACAGAGACAGAGAGAGACAGAGGACAGGAAGAGAGACAGAGAAAGAGACAGACAGAGAGAGAGAGAGACAGAGACAGAGAGAGACAGAGACAGAGAGAGACCGAGAAGAGGACAGAGAGAGACAGAGACAGAGTACGAGACAGAAGGGGCGAGAGAGAGCGAGAGACAGAGCAGACAACACAGAGAGAGAGGGGGGGGAAAACAAAAGAAAACAGAGACAGACAGACAGAAGACAGGCCAGCAGAGATGGAGAGACAGACAGAGACGTGACTGCCTCTAACCACTGTGCGAAATCTAGGCGTTGTACTTGAGCAGAGAGAGAGAGAGACCGAGAGAGAGACCAGGAGACGACAGAGAGCGACACGAGAGAGAGACAGAACAGAGAGAGAGAGGACCAGAGGAGGAGAGAGAGAGACAGACAGACAGAGACAAGACAGAGAGAGACAGAGACAGACAGAGCGAGACAGAGACAAGACAGAGAGAGACAGAAGAGAGACAGACAGTCCTTGGTCTCTCTCTCTCTCTCTCCTCTCTCTCTCTCTTCTCTCTCTCTCTCTTCTCCTCTCTGTCTCGTCTCTCTTCTCTCTGTCTGTCTGTTCCGTCCTCTCTGTCTGGTCCTCTCTTCTCTCTCTGTTGTCTCTCTCTCTCTCTCTTCTCTGTCTCTCTTCTCTCTCTCTCTCTCTCTCTCTCTCTGTATCTCTCTATGTCTGTCT
>JAFLJL010001491.1:27500-40000 GCA_018398815.1 Conus ventricosus | reverse complement strand
TTATTTTTTTTATTTTTTTCCTTTCCCTTCCCTCTGAAAGTTCAAATCTTTGCCAAGTCATTACTATAACGACGGAACAATTGTTAGCCTGCACTTGTTTTCTCCCACTACTTAATTGTTCAGCATTATATTGTTTGGTCAATCAGTGGGAGTTTGCATCTCTTGGGAGTTCCAAGTAAAGGTTGTTTTTGTAAAATTCTTAGCCATTTTAAAATGTTTGGGTTTTTTTAAACAGGTGCCCCCCTCAGACGGGTTCCATGCTTCTGATCCCCCTTGCACCCTTGAATGGATCCTCAACGGGGGCTCAAAGATTGTCCCCTACATCTTTTACTGTTTGCAAAATTGCTTTTATTTTTTCAGAAAATTTTTTTTCCTTTCTCCCCCACTTTCGTTTTTTCCATTTACTACCCTTTACTGGTGCTTTGGGGTTGCTGTGGGATTCTTTTTTGAACCCTTGGGGGGGTGTTTAAAAGGGGAAAAACCAAAACAGAAAATTTTATGAACGGGGGAAATGGGGGGTTCTCGGGGTTTTTTTTGGGGGACACCAAGGGCAAAAAATTTTTTCCCCCTTTTTTTCCCTTTATTTTTTTTTTTTCCTTTCCCCTCGAAAAGCCTTTTTGGGAAAAGGAAATTACAAACGTGGTTGTTAGAGGGATTTTTTCCCCCCTCGGGGGCTAGGGGGGTTTTTTTCATTTTAAATAATTTTTCCCCAAAATTTTTTCCACTTCAATTTTTTATTTTTTAATTTTTTTCCCTTTCCCCTTCCCTTAAAAGGTTCAAATTTTTCCAAAGTTTTACTTTTTAAAACGGAAAAATTTTGGGTTTTTTTTTTGCATTTTTTTCCCCATTTTCTTTTTTTCCTTTTAATTTTGTTGGTCTTTGGGTGGGTTGGGTTTCGTTATAATTTCAATAAATTTTTTTGGGGGGAAAAAACCCAAAATGCTTGGGGTTTTTTTGCCCCAAAGAGTGCCCAATCCCGTGTTCCCCCTTTGTTTCTCCCGCTTTTAAAAAGGGGACCCAACTTTGGGGTTTAAAAAGGGGGATTTTTTTTCCCCTCATTTTAACGGGGGTTTTTTTTTTTATTTTTGGGCAAGTTTTACCCTTCTTTAATTTTTTTTTTTTCCTTTTTTTAAACCTTTTCCCGGCCTTTTTTTGGGGTTTCTTGTTGATCTTTTTTTCCCCCTTTTGGTTTAGCAAATTTTTATAATTTTTTTTTTAAAGGAGAAAAATATTTTTATTTTTTTTTTAACCAGGGACAAACCAATTTTTAAAACCCTTTTTTTTAAGGATTTTTGATTTTCCCCCTGGGGGGGGAAAGGGGTTTTTTTAGTTTAAAATTCCCCCCGTTTTTTTTTTTTTAATTTTTTTTAAATTTTTTTTTTTTTTTTTTTTCCCCTTGTGGGGTTAAATTTTTTTGAAAGTTTTTAAAACAAAAAATTTGTTTAGCCGGGAAGGGTTTTCCCCCCTCCCTTAATTTTGTTTTATATATAATTTATATTATATATTTAATTTTTAAATTTTTATTTCTTTTTTAAATTTACCATTCCCCATTTTTTAAAAATTTCTTTATTTTTGGGTAATTTATTATAATTTAAAAAATGGGTTTTTTTTAAAATGGTTTTTGGGGAATTGGGTTTCTTATGGTTTTTTTTTTTATTTTTTACGGGTTTTTTTTTTAAATTTAAATTTTCCCATAAAGGGGGAAAATGTTTTAAAAAAAATTTTTTTAAAAAAAAATTTTTTTTTTAAAATTTAAATTTAACAAAATTTTTAAAATTAAAAAATTAATTTAAAAAATCAATTTCGGGGAAAATTTTAAAAAATATTTTTTTTTTTTAAAAATTTTATAATTTTTTTTAAAAATTTTTTAATTTGGTAAAATTTTTTTTTCCCTTTTTTTTTAAAATATCAATTTTAAAAAATTTTTTAAATTTTAAAAAAAAATTTAAAAAAAATATTTTTTTAATAAATTTTTATTTAAATTAAAAGGTTAAAAAATTTTTTTTTTAAATTAAAATTTTTAAATTTAAAAAAAATTTAATCAAAATGAGACTGAAAATGAGCATGGAAAAAAGTTTTCGTGAATGAGGTCAAGAAAGTGTTTGTTTTTGGGGGAGCGGGATGGGACTTTCTGGGAGAGCTTTTTGTTTAAAGTTATTTGTGGGGTTTCCAGTGAGACTATTGCCCAATTTTTAGCCCTAATACTTTTTTTTTGGAATGAGTGACTTGTTCCAAAAGGGACATTGTTGAGGTGTATAGGGGGGAAAATCATTGGTGAGCTTTGGTCTTTTTTGCTTGTTTTTAAATTTTAAAATGAGTTTTGTTTTTTGAGGGGGGATGTGCATAGTTTTAGTTCGGTCCATTTTACAAGGCTTTGGGTTTTCTCTCTTAAAAATGTTTTGAAAGCGGGAAAAGGACCTTTTATGGCTGGTTGGGAATTGTGGTGTCATTTTGCAAAGGGGTCGCATGTAGATCTCACTTGTAGGGGTGGGTTTCTTTAATTTTGTTTGGGGAAGAGTAGCGGGGCCAAAAAGGAGCCTTGTGGAACGCCAAAACTTAAGAGTTGTTATAGAAAGAGACAGCCGCCCCCGAAAGGGCCCCTTGTTGTCGTTTTTGATGTTTTTTTTTTTTAAAAGGGTAAGGGCGGATTTTGAAAGCCCGGGTTTCTCCGTTTTGGTTTTAAGGAAAAATTTGTGGTAAATTGACATCAAATTGCTTTTTTAAAATAAACCGAAAAAGGGAACACCAAATTTATTGTTGTTATTAATATTTTTTAAAACCACACTTTCTAAAAGGGATTGTTTAATCCCAAAATTGGCAGGAATGTTTTGTCTAAAAACCAAAATGTTTGGGAGGGAAAGCAAACTTTCCTTGTTGAAGTTGAAGGATGTGTTTATTTAAAATGCTTTTCTAGGGGTTTGGGAAAAGGATAGTTTAAGTTTGGATATTGGTCTGTGTTTGGGACCCTTATTTTTCCCCCAAAGATTTATAAAAGGGTTTTAACTTTTGCTTTTTTTAAACGCTTTAAAGGAAAAAAAAACTTTTTCTATGCCGGGTTTTAAAGATATACGTTAACGTGTCATTTAAAAAAACTGGAGCCGAGAGTTTCAAAATTTTGCCTCTATCCCATTAGTCCAAAATGTTTTCCCGACTGTTTGGATGAAAAGGTTTTCTGATACACCTCGTGCAAAAGTAACAGCCCCCCGTGGGCGAAGTGGGGGTTTTTGTTTGGGCTCCCGAAATGGGAGGTCGGTTTGGGGTTTGAATTTCCCCTTTGAGGGCATGTGGGTTTTTTTTTGCCCCGACCCGGTCCTACCCAGAGTTGAGTTTGCCCGCGGATTTTGTTGGGGAAGGGGTGGGACCACAGTCGGTTTTATCACTTAATGGGTGCGTTTCTGAGAGTGTTGCTTTAAATTTCCTGACCAAAAATGCAGGTGCCGTATCTCTCGGGCCCGGTTTACGCCGGGATATTTATGGGAAAAGGAAACGTAGAGTACAGCCCTGTCTGTAGTTTAGATGAAATGGAAATCCGGGCATCTCTTAATTTATCCCCAAATTTCATCTATCAGCATTTTTAAAAAAATGTCTAAAAAACTGGGGCCCTTCATGCCCCCGCTCTCACGGTGGGCCTCAATTTTTGAGGTTCCCCTCCACGTCTTTTGGGCCCTTTGGGTTTTGGGTTTGCCGGGGTCAACCCGGTATCGGCGAGTCCTGGGGGCTGTGTTTGGGGCGGACGTGGTGGCCCCCCTCGGGAGGGGGGGCTCACTTCGCGCCCGGCCCCCGCGACCCCAAAACAATTTTTGTTTGTTTGGGTTTTGGGGGGTTAAATAGGTGGTGTCCTGGTTTTGGTTTGATCAGAACAGGGGGCCCTAACCCCCACCGAAAGTGACTCAGGAAACAGTGCAGTGTTTCCTCGGTGGGTTTTCCCCCTTTACGGGGTTGACATTGATGCTCCCTGTGGACTGCCGGTGCCGGGGCTTTCGGCGGGGGCCCCCGGGGCTGTTTGGGTGTGGGCGGGGTTGGGGGGGGAAAGGCGGCGTGGGTGCAAAAACCTTGGGGGTGGGGGCGAGGTTGGGGGCGGAAAAAAAAATTAAAAAAAAAAAAAAAAAAAAAAAAAAAAAAAAAAAAAAAAAAAAGATTGGGTTCTTTAAGTTAAATTTGTGCTTGAATGTCGTGTAACAACTGTATCTGGTATGGTTTTTGAAGTGGGTTAAGTTTTTTCAGCAGAAAAACCCTTTGATAACAGTTTTATTTTGAAGAAAATGTTGTTGTTAAGTGGTTTTTTTGCTTGCCAAACCAGTTTTGGATTTTGTTTTGGGGGTAATAACTCGCGAAAAGTATTTAGTTTTTTCCCTGCGCTTCTGGGGTTTATTGCTTTCTTAGTGTTTTTGATTTTCTTAAATTTCCAAAGTTCTTTTTAAAAGGGCCTAAGGGGGCACGCCTCCCGTAATTCTTTCGTGGACCCCGGTGGTTTGGGGAAAAAGGGTTTTCTCTGATTGTTTTTAACGGAGCTTGTCTGGGTTTTTACTTTTTGTAAAAATTTTGATCCAAAAGTCAATCCTTTAATTGGGCAGCAATTTTTGTTTTACTGTTTTAAGTTCTTTTGTTCTTTTAAAACAAGCAAAAAGTTTTTTTTCGTTAAATTTTGAGAAGCAAAAGATAGGTTTGGTTTTGTGGCCCCCGGGTTTTTGGGGTTTTCTTTCCCTGGGTTTTAAATGTAACACAAATGGGGAATGTCCCCTGAAGAGAAGGGTGGTACACAAGCTTCTAGATGTTATTTTAAATTTTTGGTTTTGATATGGTCATGTTTTTCTTTGAAAGTTGGGGTTACTTGGGGGGTGTTTTGAATTTCTGATGTTAAAATTTAACACACTTATCGTTTTTGGGTCCCTTGGCTGTTTTTTAAATTTTAAAAGAATCTACATTGAGTCAACGGTAAAACAATTCCCTTTTCATTCTAAGGAAAAAGCGTCCATCATTTTTTTAAAAAAATTTATCGTCCGCTGGGGGCTTTTTGCTGGGGTTTCCCATAGCAAAAAACCGATTAAATGGATCGTGTTTTGGGGTTTTGTGTTATTTGTATCACACGGGTTCTACGTCATGCTGTTCTAGGTGGGAAAGTCCCCTTTTTGGGTTAGGGGATTCACTGAATTTCACTAGAAGACCCGTTCTTTGTTTTTAGTAGGGTCTTTTCGGACAATATTATAAACCCGGGGGCTGTACATCTTTTTAAAAAAAGTTGGTATTTAGTCTTGTTTTGGAGGGGAACCCCGAAAAATGGAATGGCTTTTTTTGGGGGTTCGATATCGGGCGGATATCAGAGTTTTTACTGACTGCAAATTGTTTTTTTAAATGGGAAAATTTTCAGTCCATCTCCGATGGCCATGGTTTGGTTTGTGGTCTTTTTTGTCCTGAGTGCCCCAAGGGAAAAAGGAAAAAACCAAAAAAAAGGGAAGAAAGGACAGTATAAAAAAATAAAAAAAAAAAATGAAAAAAAACAACAACAAAAAACAACAAAACAAAAAAAAGCAACAAAAAAACAACAACAAAAAACCCAAAAAAAATCAATCAAACAAACTAGTTGATTTGGGACCACAGCAGTGGGGGGTTTTTGGGTAAAAGGTGGGGCTGGAATTTCACCCTTTCAATTTTTTTTAAAGGGGACTCAAGTAATTTTCTTTTCGGTTTTACGGACGAAATACTGCAAGACTTAAAAAACCTTTCCCGTTTGTTGCACGCACAGAAACTCCAAAATATAGGGATCTGAACACCGTATATTTGGTGAATAATAAGATTTTAAATTTTATATAGGTCCAAGTCTGTTTGGCACAAAAGGGGTTGCACTTATGGAGCGTCTCCCAAACAGTCAATCCCCGAAAGCGGTTAAAAAAAAGTTTTTTGGGTTTTTTTTTGTTTTTTTTGAAACACAAATGGGAGTCTGACATTCCCGTGAAAGGGAATTTGATTCATGAGCCCCCGTTCAGTAAATTTTGAAAAAGTGGCCCAAAAGTCTTTAGTAACACGGTGGTCTTTATAGTAAATGGGGTAGAACACAAAATGTTTCAGCACAGCCTCGGTTTATCCTGTCAATTTAATTTGAGGGCCGGGTGGAGTTGGATGCATTTAAATTTTAGAGGGAGAGAGAGAGAGAGAGGAGAGGGGGGAGGGGAGGGGAGAAGGGAGAGAGATGAGAAGAGAGATGGGGAGAGAGAGAGAGAGTGACAGAGACAGAGAGGGGCAGAGAACATTTTTTGTGAACGAAACCCCTGAAGAGAAGAAAAAAAAAGGAAAGGAAAAAAAAACGAGCCCCGGTGGGCCGGCTTTTGTGGCTATGATGATGGTCAATGCATGGGTATGGGGCCCAAAGACCGATGACCGGGTCGGCCCCGGGGTTTACCATTGCTGTGAACAGCAACACCGAGAGGAAATTTTCCTTGGATGGCCCTGAAGGGCCGGGTGAGAGATTGTGTGAAGAAAAAGACAGGAGGGGGCAGGGTTTTAGGGCGAAAGGGGCACCTTTAGGCAGTTTTGGGACACCCTGAGGCCCGAAGGGGAACCAAAGAGGCGTTTTGGACACCCTGAGGCAGTATGGGACACCATGAGGCTGCAGGGGGCAGTAAGAGCAATATGAGGGCGTGTGGGGGCAGTATTAGATCAATTTGAGGGCAGTGTGGGCAGTATAGAGCAATTTTGAGACAGTTGGGACATATAGAGCAATATGAGACAGTGTGGGACAGTATAGAGCAATATGAGACAGTGTGGGACAGTATAGAGCAATATGAGACAGTGTGGGACAGCATTAAGCAATATGAGACAGTGTGGGACAGTATAGAGCAATATGAGACAGTGTGGGACAGTATAGAGCACTATGAGACAGCATGGGACAGTATAAAGCAATATGAGACAGCATGGGACAGTATAAAGCAATATGAGACAGCGTGGGACAGTATAAAGCCATATGAGACAGCATGGGATAGTATAAAGCAATATGAGACAGCATGGGACAGTATAAAGCAATATGAGACAGCGTGGGACAGTATAAAGCCATATGAGACAGCATGGGACAGTATAAAGCAATATGTGACAGCGTGGGACAGTATAAAGCCATATGAGACAGCATGGGACAGTATAAAGCAATATGAGACAGCATGGGACAGTATAAAGCAATATGAACAGCGTGGGACAGTATAAAGCCATATGAGACAGCATGGGACAGTATAAAGCAATATGAGACAGCATGGGACAGTATAAAGCAATATGAGAGAGTATGGGACAGTATAAAGCCACATGAGACAGCATGGGACAGTATAAAGCAATATGAACAGCATGGGACAGTATAAAACAATATGAGACAGCGTGGAACAGTTAAAGCCATGTGAGACAGCATGGGACAGTATAAAGAAATATGAGACAGCATGGGACAGTATAAAGCATTATGAGACAGTATGGGACAGTATAAAGCAATATGAGACAGCATGGGACAGAATAAAGCAATATGAGACAGAAATGGGACAGTATTAAGTAATATGAGACAGCGTGGGACAGTATAAAGCAATATGAGTCAGCATGGGACAGCATAAAGCAATATGAGACAGTATGGGACAGTATTAAGCAATATGAGACAGCGTGGGACAGTATAAAGCAATATGAGACAGCATGGGACAGTATAAAGCAATATGAGACAGTATGGGACAGAGACAGTGTGGGACAGTATAAAGCAATATGAGACAGTATGGGAAAGTATAAAGCAATATGAGACAGTATGGGACAGAATAAAGCAATATGAGACAGTGTGGGACAGTATAAAGCAATATGAGACAGTGTGGGACAGTATAGAGCAATATGAGACAGCGTGGGACAGTATAAAGCAATATGAGACAGTATTGGACAGTATAAAGCAATATGAGACAGTATGGGACAGAATAAAGCCATATGAGACAGTATGGGACAGAATAAAGGCATATGAGACAGTATGGGACAGTATAAAGCAATATGAGACAGCGTGGGACAGTATAAAGCCATATGAGACAGTTTTGGACAGTGTAAAGCGATATGAGACAGTATGGGACAGTATAAAGCAATATGAGACAGTATGGGACAGAATAAAGCCATATGAGACAGTATGGGACAGTGTAAAGCGATATGAGACAGTATGGGACAGAATAAAGCAATATGAGACAGTATGGGACAGTATAAAGCAATATGAGACAGCATGGGACAGTAAAAACCAATATGAGACAGTATGGGACAGTATAAAGCAATCTGAGACAGCGTGGGACAGTATAAAGCCATATGAGACAGCATGGGACAGTATAAAGCAATATGAGACAGTATGGGACAGTATATAAGCAATATGAGACAGCGTGGGACAGTATAAAGCAATATGAGACAGCATGGGACAGCATAAAGCAATATGAGACAGCATGGGACAGTATAAAGCAATATGAGACAGTATGGGACAGAATAAAGCAATATGAGACAGTATGGGACAGAATAAAGCAATATGAGACAGTATGGGACAGTATAAAGCAATATGAGACAGCGTGGGACAGAATAAAGCGATATGAGACAGTATGGGACAGAATAAAGCAATATGAGACAGTATGGGACAGAATAAAGCGATATGAGACAGCATGGGACAGTATAAAGCGATATGAGACAGTGTGGGACAGTATAAAGCAATATGAGACAGTATGGGACAGTATAAAGCAATATGAGACAGTGTGGGACAGTATAAAGCAATATGAGACAGTGTGGGACAGTAGAGAGCAATATGAGACAGTATGGGACAGTATAAAGCAATATGAGACAGCATGGACAGTATAAAGCAATATGAGACAGTGTGGGACAGTATAGAGCAATATGAGACAGTATGGGACAGTATAAAGCAATATGAACAGTGTGGGACAGTATAAAGCAATATGAGACAGTGTGGGACAGTAGAGAGCAAAATGAGACAGTATGGGACAGTATAAAGCAATATGAGACAGCATGGGACAGTATAAAGCAATATGAGACAGTGTGGGACAGTATAGAGCAATATGAGACAGTGTGGGACAGTATTAGGCAATATAATGTAGCATAAGACAATATCAGATAGTATTGGACAATATCAAACATTACAGACAGTATGGGAGAAAGTGAGACAGTATGGGACAGTATAAGACAATATGAGACAGTATGGAACAGTATAAGACGATATGAGAAAGCATGAGACAATAAATAATCAATCCTGAAATAAGACAGAGGGGAGTTAAAAAAAAAATTTAAAAAAAAGGATCCGCGACGATTGTTTTGCAACACTTTGAAAATCAATCATTCACTTTTACATACTTCCTTTTTTAATGTTCTCCTTTCTTCCTTTCTTTCTTAGTATCTCGTTTTCCACGTCTATTCTCTTTTTCTCTCTCTTTTTTCCCGTCTATTTATTTTATTTTATTTCATTTTATTTTGCTCTATATAATACTACTTTATCTTATTTTGATGACCAGATGTCTTTTTATTTTCCAGATCAGTTTCTTTCGTCTTTTTTCTCTCTACCTTGCCTTCCCATCTCCCCCCCCCCCCCCCCTCTCTCTCTCTCTCTCTCTCTTGTCGCTTCCCACCCCACCCATCCCCCAACCACCTTCTCTCTCTCGCCCTCTCTCTCTGTCTCTGTCTCTGTCTGTCTGTCTGTATCTCTCTCTCTCTCTCTCTCTCTCTCTCTCTCTCTCTCTCTCTCTCTCTGCTGTGTGTGTGTGTGTGTGTGTGTTGTGTGTGTGTGTGTGTGTGTGTGTGTGTGTGTGTGTTTTCTGGTGTCGTTTTTTATTTTCAGTCGTTCATTTATTGATTCATTCCTTCTGTTGCCAATCATTCTGATTGTCGAGGCTCACGAAGCGAGGTAGGTCCTTGCATGCTCGCATTCATATACTAATCGATGGCTTTGGAAGAAAGGACAATGAACTTCGCAAACAAACTCGGTGAGACGGGTACAGGTTGCACAGACGAGAGTCAATATGCAGGCCACACACACACACACACACACGCACGACACACACACACACACACACACACACACACACACACACACGCACGCACGCACGCACGCACGCACGCACGCACGCACGCACACACACACACACACACACACACACACACACACCACACACACAGGGCAAAAGCGTACACGAGTATGTAACGTGTGCGTCAGGTATCCCGGACAAAAGAGAGAAAAGATTTGTTTTTTAAAGGGAAAAAAACCAAATCTGGCCAGCATCCATTTTCCCAAAATGTTGACAAACAGATTCTCTAGGACGATGACAACACACACAAACACACACACACACACACACACACACACACACACCACACACACACACACACACACACACACACATCAGAGAGAGGAGAGAGAAAGAGAGCAGGGCAGAGACCGAAGAGGTCATCGACCTCAGTATAAGGGCATTCACCGTGCCAGCAAAGTAACGGGCTTGACGATTCATTACCACAGATTACAGTGGAAATGATGACTCCGTCGTGAAGTCCTCAGCCGCTCTACGCTCCAATGAGCCCAGGGACGCTGAGGGGGGCGGGTGGAGGAGAAGAGGGTGTTTGGGGATGGGTGAAGGCATGGGCGGTGGCGGGGTGGGGGGGGGGGGGGGGGGGGGGGGGGGAGGATATGTAGGTTTGGGGCGTGGATGGGGGACTGGCTTCAAAGGAGAGAGGGTATGATGAACTAGGACAAGCGGAGGAAGGGTCATATCGGCACGGCCAGTGGGGGTAGAGGAATGAGGGGGGAAATAGGGGGCGGGTAGGGGGGGGGGGGGGGGTTGGGGAAGTGGAGGGGGGTGGGGTGGGGTGGGGTGGTGGTGGTGGAAGTTAACGGCTTTTAACATTTAAAGCAAGACAATATATGTTGTCTCTTATCACTAACGTGTTGTCCTTTATGATTGGTATAAATGAATACATTTGAATATATTTTCCGTCAGTAACGGAAACGTGATCCGTTACATATTCCATGGCTGTATATTGTATAGGGCATTATCACACAAATAACATACTCCGATCATCCGAGTTATTAACCGTCTTATTCCCGTCCACCCTCTCTCTCTCTCTCCTCTCTCTCTCTCTCTCTCTCTCTCTCTCTTGATGAAGTAACTTCCCTTGTTTAAACAATCCCTAAACGCTGTTCTCAAGAGCTCCGAAGAGGTGTTTGTAAATTTCCGAAGAACAGCATCCAATGTGCCTGTCTCTCTCTCTCTCTCTCTCTCTCTCTCTTCTCTCTCTCTCCTCTCTCTCTCTCTCTTCTCTCTCTCTCTCTCTCTCTCTTCTCTCTTAATGCTGAGGTAAAAGGTAAACCATGCATACAAATACCTCGGAATGATCTTTACAACGAGGTTAAGTTTGCAATTCCGGAATGGTCTGAAAGGTTCAAGAAAGGGAAGAAAGGAGTAATAGAAATTCTAAAGAGCAATGAAAAAAATAAATGCAATTGATCCCTCTTTATTTTGGAAGTTATTTGATACACAAATAGAACCAATGTTAACATATGCAGCAGAAATATGGGGACTTGAAGAAAATTTGCAAATGAAAAAGTACATACTTTTGCGATTAAACGGTTTCTAAATAATTCCATTGCATTCATCAAATACAATGGCATATGGCGATTCTGGAAGATATCCTCTTTTCATTCGATCTTTTGGGAAAATGCGTTAAATATTGGTTAAAAACTTACCCAACTACCTACAAGCAGATTATGTAGACAAGCATACGAAATGTTACTGCGGCAATTTGAGTTAGGAAAGCAGAACTGGGTTGCTACTATAAAACAGGTTTTGACAGTAAACGGATTTGGTGTGGTATGGCTTAGTCAGGGGGTTGGCGATAAAAGAGCATTTAGGTTGGAATTTAGAGACCGTCTCATCGCATGTTATAAACAAAATTGGCATTCCAAGATGGAAGATGATATGAAGTATTCCTGGTTCCATTCGTTTTAAAAGTATTTTACAACCTGAAAAAATTTCTGACTGTAGTTACTAATAAATGGCACAGGGATATGCTTGCTAGATTTAGAAGTAGGACACTTGGACTAAATGCAAACAAAGATGGTTTTAATCCCGAAGGCATTGTGGACGATTTGGTGTAATGTGTACAGATGGTATGAGAGAAAATGAAGATCATTTTCTATTCTCTTGTGCGGCTTATAACGATATCAGACAGAAGTCTCAACTTTTTAATATTATTGCGACAGAAAATCATAACATATGTAGTTTGTTGACCTCTGACAATAATAGGATAATAACTCTACTGGCTAAGTATGTGGCAGAAGTATCAAATGTTAGGAAAAAGAAATGTTCGTTAAGAACTAATGCTTGAGTTTTTCATGTATTCCGCAAGTTTGATGACCTTGGTAAGAAATGGTTTTGTTTTCTTTACTAGTATAGTAATCCGTTACAATTCATGTTTCTTTGCATTTATAAACTTGTTTTTCGGCGCTGCAAATATTGAAGTACACCCCTTGA
>JAFLJL010001491.1:0-22500 GCA_018398815.1 Conus ventricosus | reverse complement strand
GAGACAGTGTGGGAAGTAAAAGATCAATATGAGACAGTGTGGACAAAGAGCAAATATAGACAGTGTAGGACGTAAGAGCCAATAATGAGACCATGGGGACAGATAGAGCAATATAGACAGTGTGGACCAGTATAGAGCAATATGAACATTGTGGGACAGCATTAGCCAGATTGAACAGTGAGGAACTATAGAGCAATATGTCAGTGTGGACAGTATAGAGCACTATGAGACCGCATGGACAGTATAAACAATATGAGACAGCATGACCGTATAAAGCATATGAGACAGCGTGGACAGTATAACGCCAAATGAGACACATGGGATTGTATAAAAAGCAATATAGACAGCATGGACAGTATAAAGCATAAAGACAGCGTGGGACAGTTTAACGCCATAGAGACGCATGGGACAGTAAAAAGGCAATATGTGACAGCGTGGGAACAGTAAAAGCCATAATGAGTAGACAGCATGGACAGTATAAACAATATGAGACAGCATGGGACAGTATAAAGCAATATGAGACAGCGTGGACAGTATAAAGCCATATGAACAGCATGGACAGTATATAGCAATATGAATCAGCATGGGACATATAAAGCAATAGTAGAGAATGGACTTAAAAGCCACAAGAGAACACACGGACATATAAGAGCAAAATAACAGCATGGACAGTGAAAACAATATGAGACAGCGTTGAACAGTAAATAAAGCCATGTGAGACAGCAGTGACAGTATAAAGCAATATGAGACTCAGGGGACATTATAAAGCATTAAGAGACAGTATGGACATTATATAAAGAAATATGAGACAGCATGGGACAGAAGAAAGCAATATAGACAGTATGGGACTAGTATTAAGTAATATGAGACAGCGTGGTACAGATAAAGCATAGGAGTCAGCTATGGGACAGCATAAAGCAATATGAGAGCAGTAGTTTAGATGGGACATGAATTAAGCAATAAGAGACAGCGTGGGACAGTAGAAAGCAATAGAGACAGCATGGGAACATATAAAGCAATATGAAACAGTAAGGGACATAGACAGTGTGGACAGTATAAAGCAATATGACCAGTATGGGAAAGTAAAGCTATATGAGACATATGGACAGAATAAACAATATGAGAACAGTGTGGGATCAACGTATAAACATATAGACAGTGTGACAGTATAGAGCATATAATGAACAGCGTGGGACAGTATAAACAATAATGAGACAGTATTGACTTAAAAACACTATGAGACAGAAAGGTACAGAATAAAGCCATATGAGACAGTATGGACAGAATAAAGGCATATAGACAGTATGTGGGACAGTAAAAGCAGATGAGACAGCGTGGACAGTAAAACGCCTAATGAGACAGTTTTGGACAGTGTAAAGAAGCGATATGAAGACTGTATGGGACAGTATATAAGCCAGTATATGAGACAGATGGGACAGATAAAGCCATATAACAGTATGGACAGTGTAAAGCGATATGAGACAGTTATGGGACAAATAAAGCAATAGAATAGACCGTAATGGACATAGAAAGCAAATAGAGACAGCATGGGACGTACAAACCATTGAAGACAGTATAGACAGTATAAAGCAATCAAGACAAGCGTGGGACAGTATAAAGCCATATGAGACAGCATGGGAACCATGGTATAAAGCAATATAACAGTATGGGACAGTATTAAGCAATATGAGACAGCGTGGACCAGTATAAAAGCAACTATGAGACAGCATGGGACACCATAAAGCAATATGAGACAGCATGACAGTTAAAAGCAATTAGACAGTATGGACAGAATACAGTCAATAGAACAGTATGGACAGATAAAGCATTATATGAAGCAGTATGGACAGTATAAAAGCAAATATGAGACAGCGTGGGGACAGAATAAAGCGATAGAGACAGTATGGGACAGAATAAAGCAATTGAGACAATAATGGGACAGAATAAAGCGATATGAGACACATGGGACAGTTTAAAGCATGGAACAGTGTGGACAGTATAAAGCAATATGAGACAGTATGGGACAGTATAAAGCAATAGAGACAGTGGGGACAGTATAAAGCAATAGAGACAGTGTGGACAGAAGAGCAATATAGACAGTATGGAGACGTAATAAAGCAATATAGACAGCATGGGACAGTATAAAGCAATATAACAGTGGTGGGACAGTATAAGCAATATAGACAGTAAGGGACATATAAAGCAATATGAACAGTGGTGGACCGTATAAAAGCAATAGAGACAGTGTGGACAGTAGAGAGCAAAATGAACAGTATGGGACAGTATAAACAATTATAGACAGCATGGACAGTATAAAGCATATGAACAGTGTGGGACATATAGTAGCAATATAACAGTGTGGTGACAGTAATTCAGCAACATAACATATAGCATAAGAACAATATCATATAGTATTGGACAATAGCAAACATTACAAACAGTATGGAAAAGTGAGAACATATGGAACAGTATAAGACAATATGAACAAAATGTAACAGTTTAAGACGATATGAGAAAGCATGAGACAAATCAATAATCAATCCTGAAAATAAACAGAGAGATAAAAAAAAACAATATTTAAAAAAAGATCCGCGACATTGTTTTCAACACTTTGAAAATCAATCAGTCACTTTTACATACTTCCTTTTTTATGTTCTCCGTTCTTCCTTTCTTTCTTAGTATCTCGTTTTCCCACGTCTATTTCTCTTTTTCTTTCTCTCTCTTTTCTCCGTCTATTTATGTTATTTTATTTCATTTTATTTTGCGCTATATAATACATAACTTTATCTTATTTTGATACCGATGTCTTTTTATTGTCCAGATCAGTTTCTTTCGTCTTTGTTCCTCTCTAATACCTTGCCTTCACCATACTCCCCCCCCCCCCCCTATCTCTCTCTCTCTCGCTCTTGCGCTTCCCCCTGCCCCACCCCACCCTTCCCCCAACCACCTCACTCTCTCTCCCCTCACTCTCGTCTCTGTCTCTGTCTGTTCTTCTGTATCTCTCTCTCTCTCTCTCTCCTCCTCTCTCTCCTCCTCTCTCTCTCTCTCTGTGTGTGTTGTTGTGTGTGTGTGTGTGTGTGTTGTGTGGTGTGTGTGTGGTGTGTTTTCTGGTGTCCGTTTTTTATTTTCATTCGTTCATTTATGATTCATTCCTTCTGTTCCAATTCATTCTGATTGTCGAGCTCCCGAAGCGAGGTTAGGTCCATGCATGCTCGATTCATAACAAGCGATGGCTTAGAAGAAAGGACAAGACTTCGCAAAACAAACTCGTGATACGGGTACAGTTGCACATACGAGAGTCAATTCAGCCACACGACACACACAACACCACGCACACACACACACACACACACACATCACACACACACACACACACGCAACGCACCACGCACCACGCACGCACGCACGCACGCACACACACAACACACACACACACTACACACAAACACACAACACACCAGGGCATAAGCGTACACGAGTATGTAACGTGTGCGTCATGTACCCGACCAAAACGAAGAAAAGATTTTTTTTTAAAGGCAAAAACCAAATCTGCCAGCATTCCATTTTCCCAAAATGTGACAACAGATTCTCTAGACGAATGACAACACACACACACAACACAACACACACACACACACACACACACACACACACACACACACAACACACACACACACACATCAAGAGAGAGAAGAAAGAGAGCAGGCGAGACCGAAGAGGTCATCGACCTCAAGTATAAGGCATTCACTCTCCAGCAAAGTAACGGGCTTGACGCGATTCATTACCACAGATTACAGTGGAAATGAGGACTCCGTCGTGAAGACCACTGCCGCTCTAAACGCTCCAATTGAGCCCAGGGGACCTGATGGGGGCGGTGAGGATAAGATGGTGGTTGGATGGGTGAAGGCCTGGCGGTGGCGGTGGGGGGGGGGGGGGGGTGGGGGGGGGGGGGGTGGGGCGGGGGGGGGGGGGGGGGGGAGTATATTAGTTTTGGGCGTGATGGGGGACTGCTTCAAAGGAAGCGGGTATGATGAACAGGAAAACAGCGAGGAAGGTCATATCGGCACGCATGGTAAGAGGAATGAGGAAATAGGTGGCTGGAGGGGGGATGAAAGGGGGTCGGGTGGGTGGGAGTGGAAGTTAACGGCTTAACATTTAAAGCAAGACAATACATGTGTCTCATATCACTAACGTGTTGTCTTTATGATGTAATAAATGAATACATTTGAATATAGTTTACCTCAGTAACGGAAACGTTACTCCTTACATATTCCAGGCTTAAATTGTATGGGCATTATCACACAAATAACATACTCCGATCATCCGAGTTATTAAACCGTCTTATTTCCCGTCCACCCTCATCTCTCCACTCTCTCTCTCTCTCTCTCCTCTCTCTCTCTCTGATGAAGTAACTTCCCTTGTTTTAACAATCCCTAACGATGTTCTCAAAGCCGCCGAAGAGGTTTGTACATTTCCGAAAACATCAACCTATGTCCTGTCTCTCTCTCTTCTCTCTCTCTCTCTCATCTCTCTCTTTCTACATCTCTCTCTCTCTCTCATCCATCACTCCCTCCTCTCTCATCATCTCTCTTCTCTCTCTCTATTACTCTAATGCTGAGGTAAAGGTAACCAATCATTCAAATAACCTCGGAATGATCTTTACAACGAGGTTAATTTGCATTCCGTATGGTCTGACAGTCAAGAAATGGAAGACAAAGGATAATAGAAATTCAAGAGCAATGAAAAAAATAAATGCAATTTGATCCCTCTTTATTTTGGAAGTTATTTGATACACAAATAGAAACCAATGTTAACATCTTCAGCAGAAATAAGGGCCTTGAAGAAAATTTGCAAATGGAAAAAGTACCATACTTTTAGCAATAAACGTTTCTAATATTCCATGCAAATCATCAAATACAATGGCAAATGCATTCTGGAAGAGATCCGCTTTACAATTCGATCTTTGGGAAATGCGTTAATATTGGTTAAAACTTACCCAACTACATAACAATCAATTATGTAAGCAAGCATACGAACAAAAAGTTTCTTGCGGCAATTTGAGTTAGGAAAGCAGAACTGGGTTGTGCTACTAAAAACAGTTTGACAGTAAACGGATTGGTGTGGTATTGCTTAGTCAAGGGTTGGCGATAAAAGAGCATTTTAGATGGAATTTATAACGAGCCGTCTCATCGTCATGTTATAAACAAAATTGCATTCCAAGAAGGAAGATGATAGGAAAGTATCCTGGTTCCATTCGTTAAAAATGTATTTTACAACCTGAAAAATTTCTGACGTAGTTACTAATAAGATGGGCACAAAGGATATGCTGCTAGATTTAGAAGTAGCCACTTGACTAAATGCAAACAAAAGATGTTAAATCCCGAAGCATTGTGGAGATTTTGTGAATGTGTACAGATGGATGAGAAGAAAATGAAATCAAATTTCTATTCACTTGTGCGGCTTTATAACGATATCAGAAAGAATCACACTTTTTAATATATGCGACAGAAAATCATAACCTATTAGTTTGTTGACCCTCTGACAATAATAGGATATACTCTACTGCTAAGTATGTGGCAGAAGTAGCAAAATGTAGAAAAAGGAAATGTTCGTTAAGAACTAATGCTGGAGTTTTTCAATTATTCCGCAAGTTTGAATGACCTTGAAGAAATGGTTTTGTTTTCTTTACTAGTATAGTTATCCGTTACAATTCATGTTTCTTTGCATTATAAACTTGTTTTTTTTCGGCGCAGCAAATAGTGAAGTACACCCCTTGACATAAAGGCCATGAGGCATTGTCAATAAAACGTATCTGAAGCGTCTACGCGTCTCTCTCTCCTCTCTCTGCACTCTCTCTCTCTCTCTCTCTCTCCGCTCTCTCCCTCACACATCTCTCTCTCTCTCTCACACCACACACCCACACACACCAACACATACACACAAACTCTCTCCTCTCTCTCCCATCCCCCAACTCCCTCTCCCCTCTCACCGCTATCCACACACAAATACGCACACTCACACCACAAACACACACACACACACACCCACACACCAAACCCCACACACACACACACACACTTAATAGATAGGCAATAGGAAGTAGATAAAAATAGATAGATAGATATAGATATAATGTAATCAAAATCTGTGAATTCCATTAACAAGAATAAAAACGCACACACACACACACACCAACACACACCACACACACACACACACACACACCACACACGACACACGACACACAAACTGCGCGCGCTTGCGCACGCGGGCACCGCCGAATATACAGGACGCAAGCAATATACCATCTTCTGCAATGTAATAGTGTAATATACTGTCCTCAGGTGGAGAGAATACGCTTTCGCTGATTTGATGTCTGGTGAACACTGTGTAATAGTAGTTGAAACGCTTATATTAATTATTGTTTTTGTCGCTCTGAAGGTTTTCAACACATTTATCGTAACATTATACGCGCACGCGCACTCATCTCTCTTGTTGTTGTTGAGTTGATGTTTGATGTTGAGGTTGATGTTGATGTTTTGTCTTGTCCGTTTGTTGTTGAAATGATGATGATGGTGATGATGATGATGATGATGATGTGTTTGTGGTTAATGGTATTTTATTTCTTTTGTCATGATTTGTTGTTGTCGCTGTTGATTGTTTGCCCTACTGAACAGAAAATAAAAAATTTTTATGCGTTGTGTAGTTTGCAATGTTGTCGATCAGTGCGACTTAAACGTTCTCTTCCCCCTCTCTCTCTCTCTCTCTCTCTCTCTCTCTCTCTCTTCTCTCTCTCTCTCATCTCTCTTCCTCCTCACTCTCTCGCATTCCGTTCCTGCCTCCCCTCCATCTCTCTCTAAATCTCCGTTTTCATGCTCCTTTGTTGAAGGGAAAACAGAAAACCGAGTACGTAAGGTAATCACATCTTGAGAATACCTAGAGACGGAAGAAAGTCGGTCGTTCAACACTATAATCTTATCGCCAAATAGGCACACACACACACACGAACGCTCGCCACACACCACAACACCCACACACACACACACACACACACACACACACACACACACACACACACACAACACGAGAGAAAGTGCGGTCGTTCACAATACTATAATCAATCTGCCAAATAGGCACACACACACACACACTCACACACACACACACACACAGACCACACACACACCACACACACACACACACGCACACACACTCACACCAACCACCCCACACACACCACACACACACACCACACACCACACACACAACCAACACACACACACACACTCCCACCACACCCACACCACACACACACTACACACCCAACAAGCACACAACACACACACCCACACACACTACAGTGTGGATGGGGAGGTGAGGGAGAGAGACGAGTGGAACAACCTATCTTCGTAACCGATGCTCTTTCAATTCAAGCGAGACGGTGACTCGATTTAATCCTGCCCAAAGAAAGTAACGCTAAAACAATGCTTTCAAAGAACCCAATTTGTTTTTTGCTTTCGTTTTGTTATAGTTGATGTGTACTTTTGGGGCTGTGTAGAACAGCCACCAGAAAGTCAACGGAACCAAGCAACTGCAAGTGAAGGAGAGGTAAATGAAGATATAGAGAGGGGAGGGGAGGGAAGGTGAAGTGAAGCAAGAAAGGCACAAAGAAAGAAGAGAAGAGAGAGGAGAGAAGAGAGAGCAGAGAGAGAAGAGAGAGAGAAGTCCCTAGTGAATGTCTGGCCCATATTTACACAGAAGATTGTTACGACTGATGCTCCGAATGCCAGGACTTTTCCTTCGGACGTTCTTACCGCATAGTTTTTTTTCTTCATTCTTTCTTTCTTTCCTTTCTTTCTTCTTTTTCTTCTTCCCCTCCTTCTCCGTCTGTTTCTCAGATATGACGCATTTTTGACTGCTCTCATCTCTCTCTCTTCTCTCCATCTCTCCCTCCTCTCTCTCTCCCTCACTCTCCAATCAATCGCTCTCCACCTCGCCTCTCTCTCTCTGCACGCACACCTCCTCTCTCCTCTGTCCTGCACGCCTTTCTCTCTGCAAGTCTCCTCTCTCTCTCTCTCACCTCTCTCTCTCTCCTCTCTCTCTCTCTCCTCTCCCACCTCTCTCCCTCTCCTCATCTCTCCTCTCATTTCTCTCATCTCTTTCTCTCTCTGGCATTGTCTCTCCCTCTCTCCTCTCTGTACACGCCTCTCTCTCTCTCTCTCTCTCTCTCTCTCTCTCTCTCCTCTCTCACTCTGTGCGTGTGTTGTTGTGAGTGTTGTGTGTGTGTGTGTGTGTGTGTGTGTGTGTGGAGCACCGCGCTGCGTGCGTGTGTGTGTGTTGGTGTGTGTGTGTGTGTGTGTGTGGTGTTGTGTGTGTGTGTGTGTGTGTGTGTGTGTGTGGTAACTTTTATCCTTTCCTTGCCAGACTGAGAATTAACCCTCGGATACTATTTGGCTTCATTACCTTCCTTGCCAGACTGAAATTAATCCTCGATATTATTTGTGTGCGTGTCATTATGTCTTAGGAATACTAAAATCTTTTCACATCGGCATCTATTTGACAGTGAGATCGTAGCTGTGCTGAAACATCTTGTGTTTTTTTGCTACTCATTTACATCAAACCACTCGTGTCACTAAAAGACATTCCCCCATTTCCAGAAAATGACTGAACTGTGTGGCTCAGGAATCATATGGCTCACTGAAGTCAGACTACATTTGTGTTCTAAAAAAAACCAAAACAACAACTTTCTTTTACCTGCGATCGGTGATTGAACTGATTGGAAGCGCTCCATTAATGCAACGCATTTGTGCCAAATAGACTTGGACCTATAGACAATTTTATCTGATTATCAGCATATATATATATTTATAATATACTTCTCAATACATATGAGTTGGAGATTCTGTCGTGCAACATACGAAAATGTTGCTTTTTGTCCTGCATACTTCGTCCCTGTTCAACCTACAGCAATTAGATGAGTGCACATTCAATTGTAAGTGCACGTTTTCAGTCCACCAATTTCCGAACCCACTGCTGTTGGTACCGATTCTACCAATTGTTTGATTGTTTTTTTTTTTTTTCCTTTGTTGTTGTTGTTATTGTTTGCTGTTTGTTGTTTGCTATGTTTGTTGTTTGTTTGTTTTTTCATTATTTATTTTACCCCTTTTTTTTTATACGTGTCCTTTCCTTCCCCTTTCTTTTGGGTTTTTTTCGTTTTACTTGTGCACGTCAGGACAGAACATGACCACAAACCCATAACTCCTGTGCCATCGAGATATGGAATGAGAATTTGCCATTTAAATAACAATAGTGCATCATAAGATCTCTGGATATCACGACCCGATATCGAACCACCACAGCCAATCCAGTTCTGGGGCTTCTCCGGAAGCAAGACTAAATACCTACATTAGTGATAAAAGATGTAGCTGTCCCAGGTTATAATATCGATCGAAAAGACCACTACTAAAGACAAAAGAAACAAGTCTTCTATTGTATGTCCGTGAAACTCTCAACTTTCAAGACACTTTCCCCACCTAGAACAGCATGACGTTAGAAGCAGTGGTGGATACAAATTCACACTGAACAAATCACGATCCATTGTAATCGTTTTAGCTATCGGAACCCACAGAAAGATAGCTGACTGATAAATATGGTTACTAAGCTGACGCAGATTCCTTAGAAAGAAAAGAGATTGTTTTACTCGGACTTCAATGTAGATCTTTTGAAATCAAACAGCCAATGAGCCAAACGATAAGTGTGTTGAATTTACATCAGATTGATCAAACACCCACCAGAGTAACACCAACTTCAAAGACAATCATTGACCATATCTATATCTCAAATGAAAATAACATACTAAAAGCTTTGTGTGTACCGTCTCTACCTTCTGTGATCATACCCAGTGTGTGTACATGACTAAACATGGATGAAAATCCCAAAACAGGCCACAAAACCAAACCTATCGTTGCTTCTCAAAATTTAACGAACAAAACTTTCTGCTTGGATTTAATAATGAACTCAGAACTTAATACATAATACATTAATGCTGAACCAATTCAGCGATTGACTTTTGGATCGAAATTTTTACAGAATATATAACAGACAGCTCCCTTAAAAACAATCAGAGTAAAGCAATTCCCAAACCACCGTGGTACACGAAAGAATTACAGGAGGCGTGCAACCATTAGAGACCTTTTGAAAGAACATGGCAATGAAGAAGAATCAAGATCACAGACGAAAGCAATAAACTCTCAAAGCGCAGGATAAAACTAAATTACTTATCCGAGTTATTAACTTCCAAACAAAATCCAAAACTGGTTTTGGGCAAGCAATAAACCAGCTTAACAAACAACCGTTCTTTCTTCAAAATCAACTGTTTATCAAAGGTATTTCTGCTGAACACCTTAACCACGAACTCACATCTCTACCATCCAGATACCGTTGTTACTACCGATCATTTAAGCGCTAATGAACTTAAAGAACTCCAGCATTTTTTGTCACGACAAACAAATCAACGTCCTGAACAAAACATTCACATAAAACTGTGCACGAGGTTTATCAGTACCCTACTTCATCTCAATACAGTCAGGAACACCGTGCCTAGATGGCATAGATGGCAAAATATCTGAACTCTCGGCACCAGATATAACTGACACGTTAACGTATACTTTATTCTGTGCATAGAATAAAAGTTATTTTCCTAATGCGTTCAAAAAGCAAAAGTTTATACCCATTCCATAAATCTGGTGATAGTACTGATCCTTCTAACTACCGACCAATATCAATCGATATCTATCCCTTTCCAACCTCTAGAAAAGCATTTAAATAACACATCCGTCATTCACATCAACAAGTACGATTTGCTCCATTCCCGGACAGTCCTGGTTTCAGACAGAAACATTCCTGTCCATTCTGCTTAATAAATCATGTAGATGTTGGCTTAAAAATCTAAATAACACACAGATATAGTATGTCTATTCCGTTGATTTTAAAAAAGCATCGATGTCATTGACCACCATCTCCTTATTCGAAAACTGAGATATAACGGTCTTTCAAAAACCGCCCTTATCCTCTAATATCATACATCACCAAACGACAACAATGCAACTTATCGGGGACGGCTGTCCTTCTATAACAACTCTTAAGTATGCTTTCCACACGGCTCCATTTTAGCCCGTTACGCTTCTCAATCTACATTAATGACGTCTAACCCCTACATGTGAGATCTACAATTGCGACCTCTTTGCAGATGACACCACAATTCAACACCCGCCATAATATCCTTCCATCTCAAAACATTTGCAATAAGTACCAACGACCTTGTAAAAGGACCGAACTAAATCAATGTCACTCACCCACAAAAAACAAAACTCATGTACATTACAACAAGCAAAAACACAAAAGCTCACCAATGATTTTTATTGTTTTTCCCCCCCCCTCCTATACACCTCAATAAGGTACTTGTGGAACAAGTCACTCATCATAAAGTATTAAGGACTAATATTGACAATAGTCTCACTGGGAATCCCCACATAACGTTACTATGCAAAAAGCTCTCCCAGAAAGTCTATCACACACCAAAATCAACACTTTCTTGACCTTCCACATCACGAAAACGTTTTTTCCATGCTCATATTCAGTCTCATTTGATTATGCATCGATCTATATTGGATTTTGCAAGGTGCAAACACACAAAAACCATTGTTCAGCCTACAGAACCGAGCGCTCAAACTAATCCTTCTGAAGAAAACTAGCCCACGACCAAAAAAGCTCAGATTATAAACACTTCACATTCTTTTCCTCAGCCAGAGACCTCAAATACAACAAAGGTCTAATGATGCACAAGATTTCTGACTCGAATGCTCCCAACAACTTTAATGAGACATTCTCAAAAGTCTCGTCGGATAACTCCCACAAACTCCATATCCCAATACCCAGAATTGACCAATTAAAATCAAGTCTAACGTACTCGGGAATCCTCTTTGTGGACCCCTTCCAGAATACATCAAAAACAATCCATTTACCCACTTTCAAACACACTACCTTACCCATCATCTGCGGTACAAAATAATTTAAAAACCATAAATAAAAAAAAAATAAAAAAACCATAATTAATCCCAAGTAATCTGCAAAAGCATACATCATCCTTTTTCATGTACTTAACCATTTGGTCTTTTCTAACTTTTTTTTCTTCTTCCATTTTCATGTATAAAGTATCTTGCTATAAATCTATATGTTTGTGTGTGTTGTGTGTGTGTGTGGGTGATGTGTGTGTTGTGTTAGTGTGTGTTATTGTGCATAGGGATATAATTCTTATGAAAAATGATTAAATGTTAGTCCCCCATTTCACTCCTCACTCTCTCTTCCTCTCCCCTCTCTCTCTCTCTCCTCTCTCTCACACTCTCTCTCTCTCCCGCTCTCCCTCTCTCCTCTCTCTCTTCTCTCTGCCCACTCATTCGCTCTCTGCTCTCGTCTCCCTCTCTCTCTCTCTTACTCTCTCTCTCTTTCTCTCCTCTCTCTCTCTCTCTCTCTCTCTCTCTCTCTCTCTCTCACTCTCTCTCTCTCACTGTCTGTGCATGTGAGCTGTTATGCTCCCAATTTCGTATATATTTTTTTTTTTTTTTTTTTTTTTTTTTTTAATTTTTTTGGGGGGTTTGTTTTTTTTTTTTTTTTTTTTTTTTTTATTTTTTTTTTTTTGTTTTTTTTTGTTTTTTTTTTTTGTCATGTTCATTTTACTGTCTGATTTATACAGGCATAATTATTGTGCGTTTTAGTACATTCCATTCAAAATCATTACATCTCATGCAGTTCCCCCCTCCCTTCCATCCTCTCTCTCTCTCCTCTCACTCTCTCTCTCACTCCCTCAATCTCTCTCTCATCCTCCTCCTTTTTTTTTTTTTTTTCTCCTCCCCCCCCCCCCTCCCCCCCCCCCCAAAGTCAACTCATTTTGCTTAATAACGTTCGACAATTTTTCATGCCTTGCGAAAAATGAATGCATGAGGTTCCTAGCCTCTCTCTCTCTCTCTCCTCTATCTCTCCCCTTCTCTCTCCTCTCTCTCTCTCTAATGCTCCCTCTCCCTCTCCCTCCTTCTCTCTCCTCTCTCTCTCTCTCTCTCTCTCGCTCTCTCTCATCTCTCTCTATGTCGTGCAAACGGGCGTGAATTGTTGTTTCAAATATGTCAAATTCACTTTCACTTTCCTGTTTTCATGACATGCCAATCGTGTACGTTGTAGTACACTTACCTATGTTTCCCCAGCCCACTCACACCCAACAACCAACCCGCTCTCACCTCCTCTACATATTATTATCTCTTATTTATTTCATTTTATTTTTTGTTATTTTCATTTTTTAGTTGTTTTGTTTATTGTTAATTCTAATTTTTTTGTTTTGGTGTGTTCATTTTCTTCTATAATCATTTGATGTTCCTTTTGATTACAAGACCGCCTTTCCTTGCTTCTTTGATTTCTTTCATACATATTGATACCTGCCATGTTGTAGACCCTACTCAGGGCGAGACTGATGTAAAAAAGACTTAGTGCTTATCTATTATCCCTCGAAAATAAAGAGTTGTCTTTGTCTTGTCATTGTCCTCTCTCTCTCTCTCTCTCCTTCATCTCTCTCATCTCTCACTCTCTTCTCCTCTCTCTCTCTCTCTCTCTCTCACGGTCTGCCTGGAATACTTGATTTTTTTATCCATATGAATCCCCTCCTACCAATGTCGACAGGCCTATTCATTACGCATTTCCCACCGCAATTTGTGCTTATTTCTATCCCCCCCCCCCCCCCCCCTCCCCCGGTGTCCAAAATTGATTGTTTTTGTACTCTTTGGAATTTTCCTGATTGACAGATTGTTCTAATCATGCTCTCTTAATCGCACCCACTCCGCCTGCTTCTCCCCACACACTCTCTCTCTATTCTCTCTCCCCCTCTCGCTTCTCTCCTCTCTCTCTCTCTCCCTCCTTCCCCTCCCTCTCTCTCTCTCTCTCTCTCTCTCTCGTCTCTCTGCAGGCTTACCCCCCGCAACCCCCTCGCATCCTGAATCTCTCTCTCTCTCTCTCTTCTCTCTCATCTCCTCTCTCTCCTCTCTCACGCTCTCTCTCTCTCTCTCTCTCAATATTTCCCCCCCCCCCCTTTTTTATTTAAAATTTAATCCCGTATTGTATTGTAGTTCCTAGACACTTTTGCATCTTTCCATTGTTTACCTTATATATTATATTGTTGAACCCTACACAGTGCGAGGACTGGATGTAAAAAAGCACATCAGTGCTTATCTATTATCCTCGTAAATAAAGAATGTTGTCTGTCATTGTCTCTCTCTCTCTCTCACAGTCCTCTCTCTCTCTCTCCTCTCTCTCTCTCATCTCTCTCTCTCTCTCTGAGCTTCTCTTGCCTTCACTTCACTTCCGCTCCCCTCCCCCCTCTCTAATCTCTTCATACCTCTCCCTCACCTTGGCCAGCTTGCTTGTCCGTTGACTTTCCCAGGGGCGGTCTACACCAGCCCCAAAGTACAAACAACTAATAAACAAAACGAAGGGGAAAAAAAACATATGGGTACATTGAAACATTGTTTCCAGCGTTCCTTTCTTGGCGGGATTAAAATCGGTCACCGGCCTTGATTGAAGAGCAACGGTTAGACGATAGGTTTGTACCACTCGTTCTCTCCCTCCCCCACCCCCATCCCCATCAGTGTGTGTGTGTGTGGGTGGTGTGGTGTGTGTGTGGGGTGTGTGTGTGGTGTGTGGTGTTGGTGTGGTGTGTGTGTGTGTGTGTGTGGTGTGTGTGTGTGTGTGTGTGTGGTTGTGTGTGTGTGTGTGTTGTGTGTGGGTGTGTGTGTGGTGTGTGTGTGTGGTGGTTCGGTTGAGTGTGGTGTGTGTGTGTGTGTCGTGCGTGTGTGTGTGAGGTGGGTGCCCTATTGGCCGATAGATAATAGGTAAACGAACCGCACTTTCTCGCCGTGTGTGTGTTGTGTGCGTGCGTATTTTGATTTGGATTGATTTAATTAAGTCTGGTTTCACAACGATGGTGATATTAGTCTTTTTTTTTAAAAATAAATTAAAAAAATTAAAAAAAAAAATAAAAACCCACCTTATATACATGTGTGTTTTGTGTGTAAGTGCGTTTATATGAGAGTGTGGTGAGCGCGAGTGTGCATGTGCGGCGTGCGTGCCATGCGCCACCTCTGTGTAGTGAGAGTGAGAGTGAGAAGAGAACACCCAAATACATGAAAGTTTGCCTATTAACGGACCAAACAAAATTATAAACTGATAAATCAAATACAGCAAATGAATAATAAAGAACTCAATATAGCCTTTGCTATATCACTCATTTGGGCTGTAAAGAATTTCATGTAAAGCCCCTAATGAAGCAATATCTAACTTTAGAATATATTATAAAGATGGTTAGAACTGACATTCAAAAAGAAAATGTTGAATAGAAAATGGGAGACCACAAGCGCAATCTACCTCCTTAGAAAATTTGGTTTTCCACGAGTTTAAAAAACGCATTTTATAAATTTATACTGGACAACGATCTTTGACATAATAACGCTTTCCTTTTTTGCAGGAGTTTTTCATTGTTCATTAAAACAATTTTCATAATAGAGAACTGATTTCATGTTTCATCCAATTTTTAATTTACTCAACTGGCTTTTTTCTAATGAGCACCCTCTTTTGCTAATTTAATCAGCTATTTCATTACATAGATACCACAATGGGATTGATACCAGCAAACTCTACAAAGAGTTCCTTTCGCCATAACGGAATGTATCATAAAATTTATAATACAAATTAGATCTTTCTACATTTCATCCCACTTTCGAAAGCAACCAAAGTACAGATTTAGAGTCAGCTACAGATTAAAATGCTGTAAAATGCCACATTAAATCAATATCCAATATAAGGCCCATAAGGATTGCTATATTTCAGCAGTGGCAAACTGAAAGTTCCTTCCTAAACAAAATGAATTTCTTTACTTTTAAATCGGGAATTAAAATCCAGCTCATGTATAAAGATTCTAAAACTGAACCATCCGTTAGATTTAAAGATGCGTGTGGATATGTGTTTCAGATGTTCTTTGGGCGGCGTGTGATATCAAATTGATATTATCTTCTTGTTTTTAAAGTATGTAATCGTGGTATTTTGAAATTTTTGAGATATAGGGGGGGGCGGAGGACAATTTAGGTTCATGGTGGGAGAGGGAGGTGGTATGGAGGTTTTTGTTTTGGTTTATTTAGATTGTAAAAGGTTAGTAATTAGAAGATGGTGTTGGTAGTTTGGGATGATTGTTTAGATAATAGGTATGGGGGAAATTTTGTTGGTTTATGAATTGTGGTTGAAAGAAATATTTAATTTGGTTAATGAATTTGATACATGAAAGACGTATGATAAATATTTGGCTGTTCGATTTGCGTTGATCCATAAAGTGACAAGAATTAGCCTTCTTTACATGTTTTAAAAGTATAGAATGCCTGGAACCCCAAGCTATTTTAATAGTTTATCTTTACTGTCATACTATACCTGTAACCGCTTAAGTAATGTTTGAGAAAGCTGAAAAATATACTTCCTGTCCGTAAGTCAAGTTTTTGATCGAACCAGACTAGATAGAAAGAAGCACAAGATTTTGGATGCTTGACCCCAAGATTGTGCACTGAATATTTTTAGTAAGATAGCCTTGTCTGCATTGTTTATAAGATATTCAATATGGATCTCCTGTTTAATTTTGGAGTGAAATGAACCCTAAAAATTTAACATTATTGAATATTGAAGAGTTATTTTCTCAGCACAAGTGCGGCAAAACTTTTGGATTTTTACCAATTGTTAAAATAACATTAATTGTGTCTTTTCTCCTATAGTTCTAGTCCATTTACATTCATATATTAAATTAGTTTTCAATTTCAATTTGATATAGTTTTTGTATGTATAACATGGATCTTCTTATTGAATGTTTTTTAATTTTGTGTTCACCACATTGCAATATATCATCGCATATAGCACTACAAGCAAATTTTTAGATAGTAAATATAGAAGATCGAGAATGATAATTGTAAAAAGAATAGGTGCAATAAAGGATCCCTGAGGGATTGCAAGGTCAACTATCTTTAAATAAGATAACAGATACCAACCCTAGTACAAACTGCTCTCTCAAGATAAGATAGAAATTAATACTAAATAAATATTGAAACCATTTGCACCATTAATCCCAATATTTATCAACTATAAAGAAAACGAGAATGACACACACTATCATATGCATTTCTGATGTCAAAGGAAAGTAGCAAGGTACTTTTTCTACCGAGCAAATTGTTTTTTTAAACATACTTGCAAAGTTTTACAAGGTGATCGATTGTACTTCTACCCTTTCAGAACCTGCTTGAATGTTTGGCATTAATGATATTCTTTTCGCCAATAATGTAAACGGCTTTTACAACTATCTTTTTCTAATATATTTCCAACGTGAGATGTTAATGCTATAGTCGGTAACTATCAATTCAGACCTAGTAAACCTTGTTTGAACCGGTAATACAACTATCCTCTTCCAGAAAGTAGGAAAGTTCCATTTAACCAACTTTTTGTGTAAAAAGTGAGTCAAGTGCTTCCAGCACAAAGTAAGTGGCATAGCAATTTGGATATGAAGAGCCATCTAATCCAACAGCTGTCTTATTCGAGGAAAATGACATATGGCATCTTTTAATCTTCAATGTTATAGATGCATTTAAGTAATGGTATGGATCCGTGTGGATCCATAATAAGTCTCCTTTTTCTCCTCAATCCTCTGCAATATTTTGGAATCTGTATGTATCTAGTTGCTGAGTTATTTTTGAAAAAGCTTTGAACAAAATGCTCACTTTCTCAGATGATGTTGGAATCGTATTAGTATTCCTAATTTAATAGGATAATAAGGTAGATAATCTTGTTATTTAATTACTTACCTTTTTCCAACCTCAGCTGTGCATTCCTTAATGAAGATCTTTCTGAAGAGCAAAAATGATTGAAATAGTAGGACGTTTGCTTTTGCGACAACCCTGTACAGTGGCTTTTTTTGGCACTGGCAATTCAATAAATTTTCATCAGTATCTATCTTTGAGCCACGTTTTTGACGTTTTCTTTTAATAGATACGGCTTCCTGCCATTCTTCATTCCACCAACTATTTCACATATTTTTATCTATAGAAGATTTGCACATTGCAATGCTTTTCCACTAGCAGATATAATATCTTTTTTCTACAAGTTGTTATAAAAGACTTCAATATCTTCGTGTTCAATATTGCTGCGATCTATAGATAGAAGGTTGACTCATATAAATTCCAATCTGCAATTATATATAAAAACTTTGGTATTTATTATCTCAACTTCTGCTTCTTCGTCAACTATTTTTCTCGTGTATTTTCACAACAATAGGAAAATGATCACTCCCTAACGAATCATCTTCTGTTGTCGCAAGTATCATGATGGCCACATCAGGAGAAATAAATGTTGAATCGGATGGAGGTCGGTCTATGCGTTTGATATATCAGGCCAGCCACTCTTGTATCTACCTGCCGGTCATCATTAATACTAAATGGAATCAACAAAATTCTACAATCGATGCAAGTATAATAAACACAGCATTAGGTTCCCAAAAGGAGAATGCGCATTAAATCACCCAAAATATCACATTTATCTTATTTCATATTAGGAAGAAGTTTTATTCCAACTGTATTGTCAGCATTTGGCCCATTGGATAGAAAACAGAAAGTATGTTTACCCTGAAAATCTTTGTTCACCTTTAACGATATGGAAGTACGAAAAGAGTGTTCAATGACACATAGTTATTGGTTGAATACTAACATAGAGGACTGTAATTCAAGTCAGATCTGACTTAAATATGCAGTATTGAACCCCGTTTTAGGGTAGACACACTGCAGTCATAATAAAGGTGGATACAAAAAACCACGAAAATTAGGCAACTAAAATGGTTCAGCCTATAAGGATTGTAAGGCCAAAGGCAAAAGTTATAGAATAGACTGTATTTTCCAACTGAAGTAAGTGTTTTCAACAATTGATCTGCAGTTCCATTGTAAAATGTTCAAAGAATAGGTTAGCTAAGTTCATATCAAAACTTTTAAAAAATCACTGCTTTTCAAAACATTTGTTATGACTTTTGAGATAAGCAAATTGAACAGGTAGCACCGGGGGGGGGGGGGGGGGGTACGATACAAAAATAACGCACGTTGAGTTGTAGAAGCCCAGTATTGTGCTATCAATGCCCTGCAGGAAGAAGGCAACCATCGCTGAGGTCGTTGCGCTGACTAGAACAGCCATGAGGAATGAAGTGAGGGAAGTAGAAACACCGCATGGTGGATTGAAGGGGGTGACCTCTTCTTCTACTTTGTTTTCCCAAAACAATGCATTCAGAGATGTCGAAAACCAGAGTCCTTGTCAGATAACGCTGGCTCGCTTTTGCAGTGGGGTGGATAACGTCAGGGGTCAAAATTGATTTGTCAGAGGCATGAAGATGTATTGTAGACACCGTAAGCTGATATCTTTCTCACCGGCCAGTTTTGACTTCGTCATGGCGTTGAAAAGTTCCCTCTTGATGTCTTAACGTTTTGTATTTCCTCACAGGGCAACCTACTTATGTCTTCCCTGATTTGTGAATTTGTTCTTTGACCGTCCCCCCACACATTTTTTTATTTTCTGTGCTACACACAGCTGGGATCTTTCCCTTTCAGATCCAATTCAGGCCCAACGTGTAACACAACATAATCAGGATCTGTCCTCCACCTCGTGAATCACAGAGCGCAATTCGTCCAGAGTAATAGCTTTTCTTTTCAAAACACGCAGGCCATAGACAGACCCAATCGTCTCCCTCAACTTTGGACAGCGATTGAATCCTCCCCAATAAAAGAAACACGGGGAGTGTCCGTCGAATTTTTCCAGACTAAGTTTAACCTTGGGTTTGATTTTGACGTCTACCCCTCTTTGTCGTCATGTTCTATGATGACATCACTTTTTTTCTCTGTTCTGATTTTTGTTTGCCCCTATTTTTATTCCGCTCCCAAATCCAAGCTGAAGCCTTCAAGGCCCCTGGATCAGCCGACTTTCCGCCGGAGACGATTTCAACCGGTCCGCGTAAGTACCCTGGAAGGATGGGCTCCTGTTGATTACCGTTGTCACCAACGGAGTTTCAGAAACCGTCCTGCCCTCAAAGTTTCCGATCCATGTCACTCTGCGCATCTGACGAGTTTATTCTAAAAAACAATCTTTTGCAGAGGTTAATCGATGTTGTTTTTTTAAGTTTTTGAGTGGACTCACGACGTTTTGTGTTGTCCGTCAGAGCCACACTGTCATCTGTTTTTATTGTGCATTGCCATCCCTCTTCTGAATCTATTTTTTTTTCTTTTCCGACCTTGACACGCCAGCTCATCCCGCACATCTTTATGGAAAATGTTCTTGTTCCACATCTTGGTTGACCTGAAAATTGATTACTATTTCTTTGTAGTTGTGGCTTTCCCCGATGCTTCCCATGCAGCGAGATCGTGTATGCCTAGTCATATTGCACTATTCTTCCAAAATATAATCTGGAGACAAATCTGTTGCCGTCTAAACGCTATCCGCCATCTTGCTCTCCGTGTCGAGGCTGTGTGTGTGTATGTGTTGCCTTTATTAGGCCGATTATAGTAGTGTGAACGACCGCACAATTCTCTCCGAGTGTGTGTGTGTGTGTGTAGTGTGTGTGTGTGGTGTGTGTGTGGTTTGTGGTTGTGTGTGTGTGTGCGTGCGATTAGAGTGAGGAGTGCCTATTTGCCGATAGAAAAACGTTTGAACGACCGCCACACATGGTCTCTCCGACTCTCAGGTATACCCGGCCCAAGATGATTAACCTTACTAACACGGTTTTCCCTGTTTTCCCTTCTTCCCCCCTTCCACAAAGGCAGCATGAAAAAGGAATTTAGAGAGAGAGGAGGGGAGGCAGTAACGGAACTGTAGAGTAGAGAGAGGAGAGAAGCGAAGAGAGCGAGGAGAGAGACGCGAGAGAGATGCGAGCAGAGATAGAGAAAGAGAGAGAGAGAGCGAGGGTGGGAACGAGACCTTTGTTAGACGCACTGATCGACAACATGCAACCAGAACAGAAAAACGCATACACATTTTTTCTTATTTCTGTCTCAGTAGTGCAAACCATCAAACACGACAACAACAAAAACAATGACAAAAGGAAAAATACACATTAACGCACCAAACCACATCATCATCATCATCACTCCAACCATCAACAACACCAACGACAACAACATCAACAACAACGTCAACAACAACAAACAACAGAGAGCCTGAGCCTGCGCGTGCTCGTAAATAATGTAACCGATAAATGTGTGCAAAACCTTCATAGCGACAAACAGGCGGTTCAACTACTCACTAACCACAGCTGTATCAACCAGACATCAAATCTCGAAGGCGTATTCTCCCTCCACCTGAGTGACAGTATATACACTATTTCACATAGCAGCACAGATGTGTATATTGCTTGCTGTATATACGGCGCATGCCCGCGTGCGCAAGCGCGCGCACTTTTGTGTGGTGTGTGGTGTGGTGTGTGTGTGTGAGGGGTGTGTGTGTGGTGTGTGCCTTTTTATTCTTGTTCATGACATTAACAGATTTTGTTTTTACATTCATATCTATATCAATCTATCTATCTATCTACCTACCTATCTGTCTATCTACTACGGTGGTGTGAGTTGTGTGTGTGGTGTGTGTGTGTGTGTGTGTGGTGTGTGTGGTGTGTGTGTGTGCGTATGTGTGTGTGATAGCGGGAGGGGGGAAAAGGGAGTTGGGGGATGGGAGAGAGAGAGAGAGATTTTTGTGTGTTGTGTGAGAGACAGAGAGAGAGAGAGAGAGAGGAGAAGAGAGAGAGAGAAGAGAGAGAGAGAGAGAGAGAGAGAGAGAAAGGCACATTGGATGCTGTTCTTCAGAAATTTACAAACACCTCTGGGAGCTCTTGAGAACAGCGTTAGGGATTGTTAAACAAGGGAATTATTTCATCAGAGAAGAGAGAGAGAGAGAGAGAGAGAGAAAAGAGGGGAGAGGGGGGGGGGGGGGGACGGGAATAAGACGGTTAATAACTTGGATGATCGGAGTATGTTATTTGTGTGATAATGCCCTATACAATATACAGCCATGGAATATGTAACGGATAAAGTTTCCGTTACTGAGGGAAAATATTTTTCAAAGTATTCATTTATACCAATCATAAAGGACAACAACTTGTGATAAAGACAACATATATTGTCTTGCTTAAATGTTAAAGCCGTTAACTTCCACCCCACCCCCCCACCCCGAACCCCCCTTTCAAACCCCCCTCCCACCCACCATTTTCCCCTTCATTCCTCTGCCCCCATGACCGTGCCGATATGACCCTTCCCTCCGCTGTCCTAGTTCATCATACCCTCTCTCCTTTGAAGCATCCCCCTCCACCCCCCAAAACCTACATATCCTCCCCCCCCCCACCCCCCCCCCCCACCCCCC